>JADFUC010002025.1:0-87574 GCA_019722365.1 Lithospermum erythrorhizon | reverse complement strand
GGATATTACGTATTGCTCAATGGACGACTCAATTTACGAACCCACCCTGCCCTCAAATAAACTCATAAAACAATATACAACTAATAAAAAGTAGTTTTATTTAGAAAGTTAATCCATCGCGTATTTCCTAAATCCACACACATGCAACAACATACAACAGATCATGTACGACATCTACAACAACTAGCTATCCGAAATCCTAAAAATACAACAATACGTACAACCTAATACAATCCAAAAACAACGAGACTGCGAGGATCTTCTTCCACCACTCACTCATAGGCTCTATAAGTACCCATCACCGAACAAGCTCGAAAAATCGCCACAAAGACCACCCGCCAACCTGCTAAACGAAACGACCATGTAATGTAGCGTAAAGATGCTGCTCTTGTTTAATATGTATCTTAAGAGCTCTAAAATTAGCTCACTCCTACCTAGTAAAGGTACTATAAAATCATTATTTCAAGTATAAAATATGTAGATGACGATGATACAATACTATTCAAGGCCATAAATAAAGAGTATATCATTAGTGAGTTCAAGTATCATGCTTACATGCAAGGTTATATCAATGTCACAGGCTACTATGGTCATTAGTTCATAGCCCAATCTAACTAACATGCACACATTCTAATAAAACACAACCAATATTGAAGCATCATGCTATCCCAAGTAAGCAATGACCACAATACTCAATCAAATCCATAACTCTACTCATCAACCAACAATGTAAAACCTCACCCACCAACAACTGTAATTCATCCAACTCTAATCCCCCATTTCCTGGAAGAACGCTGTGTACTACTCTCACCCCACGCCTAAACAACTCAATCAACTCAACGCAAATCCGATTCCTACAACTAGCGCATAATCAACCTCAACCAAGTAGGAGAAACTTATGCCCGCTGACATAAGCTATACATCACACTCGCCAGAATGAGGTACGAGGCAAACACACAAAGACACTCCATACAAAGTATAAGGCAATACCGATAACAACACACTCGTAACGGTAGATACGAGGCAACATACCAATTTGTACCGTGAGTACAAGGGGTAACCACAACACACTGCATCGTAGTACAACCACAATACACTCGTGCGTCAAGAAGGCAATCACAACACACCTGCATCAGAAAGGGCTGCTGTAAATCACAACACTCGCACTGCTTTTGCTGGGCAATCACCACACACTCGCATAAAGAGTACACAATCACAACACACTCGCATCAGAGTACAAGGCAAACCACTAACTAACCATACATACTCAACAATCAACACATCATACATACATAAACATGTCCAAAACATCAACAACAAATGCAACACATCTACGGGGTTAAGTAAATTTATCTACACCCACAGATGCATCACTCACCTTTGGCTAGCAAATAATAAAGCTCCTCTACCACTAAGTGTCGCTTTCCCACGCCTCCCGCCTAATCACAAACATCAATCTGAAATACAATTACTACTTTACTACAATCATAACCCCGCTTGTAGTTTTTAACTATCCAACTTACAACAATTATAGTTATCAACTTAACTCTAGTCAATATTACTACCAAGTATTTAATCATCACTCAATAAAAACAATGAAATCAGAACCACCCCAACACAATAAATTTCGCCCCTCCCTACTCCAATTCCAACACTCTAAACACTTCTAATCAATCCAACAATCAATTCCTCAACCAATTAATCCATAAGGATCTAGACCTTAAATTCAAAACCTAACTCATAATATTCTCCAATCAACATCAAAACATCCTAATTTATACTCCAAAAACTATATTAAGGTCCCATAACATCATAATACAATTTAAGGAAGTCTGGGGAAAAGTCAACTAAAGTCAACTCTCAAAAATCAACATTATCATCCCAAAGATCGACATTATAATCACCTCAAAATCACTTAACCGAGGTTGTATGAAACCTCTATACCATTTAAGTCCCAAATTCAAAATCTAAAAGTGTCTTGGATGATGAACATGATAGTGATAAAGAGATATTTAGAATAACTTAAGTCCCATTTGTCTCTGCTTTATTTCTCCACTTTCCATTTCTAAATCTCATAATGAAACCGATTTCAAATGTGTTATTCCTCGAGGCATATATTATTACTCATCTCATACTCGTCTCGATATATCGATACTATTCCAAAATTATTGATATCATCTCCGGGTCCCACCAATCGAATCGATGTATATAATTTAATAAAATCATGAAGTAACGTGGTTATTTCAATCTACCCACCTAATAAAATTTTGTCCTCGAAATTTACTCAACTCAACTACCACGAAGAAACACTTAATGCAACACGCAGAAACATACAACACATAAAACAAAACAACTACAACAACTTACCTCCTCACGTGAAAAGTCAGCGAGTATCGACTTCATGTCATCCTCCCAAGCTCTTCCATGCGTTGATTCCTCCACAAAACTTTCTACCAAGTGCCACCATCTTATTCCTCACCTTCTCCTTCCGTACTTCCACCGTCTCTCCTCAAATGTAAGGTCCTCCCGAAGTTCCATCAAAATGAAGCTAAGAATGCGCAGATTCATTCTGGATATACTTCCTCGCAAGACACACGGAACACATTAAGAATCTTATCCAAACTAGAGGCAACGCCAAACGATAAGCCACGGATCCAACTTTCCCCAAGATCCTCAAACGCAACCAATATAACGAGGACACAACTTTCCTTTTCTCTCCCAAATCGATCACACTTCCACGGAGATATCTTCAAGAACACACGTCACCAACCTCACAAAGATAAGTCTACTCGCGACTATTCAAAGATACTTCTTTCTCGGGCTCAGTCTCCCATGTAGTTCCTCGGATGTCAGATGTCCTTGATCCGCCCACCGATTAACCATAAACTTTCCTCTCTCCCACTTCCATTGCAACAAACGGGAGTTCGACACTTCCGCCTAGCACAGCCTCGGGGCCAGTGCCATCCGGATACTAGTATGGAAACTACATACGCAACCCATTTTAGTAACCTCGGTCATCCCAACTCTCGAAACTCGAACACACGCCGGGGTTATCCTCCAAAGTCCGGATCACCGCTCCGATTTCCCATCTGCTTGGGATGGAAAGATCTACTAACTCAACCTAGTCCCCAACGCCTTTGGAAACCCCCTCCGTAATCTCGGCAATCTCAACGCGGTCCGAGACGACACCTAACCCCTACTTAACTCACAACCCGATAACATCATAAGTCCTCGCTACCTTCTCACAAAGCCCACGCAGATCTTATTAGTAAGAAATGAGCCGACTTCGACAAATTCTCCTATCCACAATCACCTGTATCCCATCATTACCACCTCAACGACCTAGGAACTAAATACAAAGTCCATGGCAATATTCTCCACGCCCACTCAGAATTGTGAAGAGTCCTAACAATCCCGCAGCATGTCTATGCTCAATCTTCACCCGCTGACAAACCAAACACCTCCCTGCACAACTCTACACCTCTCTTCATCCCAGGCCACCAATAGACCAACCTCAAATCCCGATACATCTTTGTGCTACGGGTGCATTCTATATGAGCATTACGAGCATCATCAAGAATCTCCTTCTTCAATCCCTCGACACGGTAATTAACCTACCATTCATCCCTCACACACCACTATCATCAACCGCGAACCGATCTACCTCCCACCCTTCTTCACTTCTTTAATGATCTCCTCGTAATTTCATCTTTGTTGAAGCCCAAAGATACGATCAAAAGAGTACGCTCTAACCTTCTGGCTACGAACCAACAACTCACCATCTTACCAACCTCAAGATCGACTCCAAATGCCTCATCTCTACTTTCGGTTCAGCTTCCCTTCCTAATACTCAAAGCATCTATTACTACATTTGCCTCTTTCCCCGGACGATACTCGATAGTCACATCGTGAAGTCACCCATAACTCCATCCACTTCTCCGCCTAAAATTCAGTCTCTACGCTCTGAGGCTCTTAATTTTATGATCGGTGTAACCGCATCTAACCCCATACAAGTAATGCCTCCACAACTTCAACGTCAAAGACAATCGCTGCCAACTCAAGATCGTTGGTCGGTAATTCCTCTCATGGTTTTTCACCGCCGGTAAGATAAGAATCATTCTCCCATTCCCCGCATCAATGCTAATAACCCAACCCCGATTTGGCATTTATCGATGTATATCACATAACCCTCGATCGCGCAGAGTCGGCTTCTACCTTCAACTCTCTGAAACAACTCTCACAATCCTCATCCCAAATAAAGGGAACACCCTTCCTGGTCAACTTAGTCATCGGAGTCGCAATTAACGGTGCTCCCTCGATAAACCTCCCGCAATACCCACCAAACACAAGAACCCTCACCTCGGTCACACTCGTGGGCCGCTCCCAATTATTCACAGCCTTCCACCTTTGAGAGGGTCCACACAAATGTACTTCATCACCCGGATACAACGTGGCCCAAGAATGCATCTCTAACTGCACTTACACTTTCTACTAAACTTAACAGACAACCCGATGCCGTCTCAATGTCTCCAACAACACAACCCGCAAGTTGTCTTTCGTGTGGCTCCTCCTCCGCTCACTCGAGTAGATCAAAATATTATCAATGAACACAATCAATGGTCCTATCCAGAACTCCCTGTAACAATCTCGGTTCATCAAATCCTTGAACGCCGCATTAGTCAACCCAAATCCAAGATTACTATATAAACTCATATAGTGCCCATACCGGATCGAAAGCAGCCTACTGAATGTCACCTCCTTGATCCTTAACCGGTGATAACCGATCTCAAATCAATCTTCAAAACACCTCGCATCCTCACCGGGTCAAATAAATCATCTATCCTCGGTAACGAATAACGGTTCTGAGTAGTCACTTTATTCAACCGCCTCGTAATCTTATGCACAACCCTCAACGACTATCCTTCTTTTCACAAACGTAACCGTGCACCCTAATGGAGACACTCGGGTCCTGATGAACCCCTTTATCAAGAAGTTCCCGTAGAATCGAAGTTCTCTAACTCTCTAACCCCGGCTGAGTCATTCTATACTCTACAAGGCACAGAAATCAAAGTAGCATTCTAAACTACTCTGGCACCGCAAACTCCACTTCTCTCTCTGGTGGTAAACCTGGCAACTCCTCCGGAAAAACATCGACATACTCACGGACCACTCGCACATCCTCTAATCTGTTCTCCTCTCTTTCCAAGTCGACCACATACCCCAGAAACCCAACACAACCTTTCTGCATCAACTTCCTCGGCCTGCGTCGAAATAAAACCGATGGTAAAATCTTCCCATCTCCTCAAAATGTAATATCCGGCCCACCTGCATCACAAAATAATCTCCTTACGGTGGTAATCAATCTTGGCGTGATGTCTCCCCAACCAAATTACATACCTAAGATAAGATCAAATCTACTAGCTCAAACGGAAAGAGATCCCCAACTAACAATTAATTATTCACACTCAAGTGGACAATCTCTATATATACATATCTAACCCCTCAACCTGACCTCCTAACGGGTGTCATAATAAGTGGAACAAGTAATGTAATACCCGACCGCAAAAAATGACATTGTGGGCGCCAAAGTTGTGCTGTGATATCTGAGCAAGATTTGATCAAATACCACTCATATCACCAAGATGCATCATTTTTTCGAAGCTCATCTCATAAGAACTCCAATGCCAAAGCCGCTGGGCCAATCTGGGTAATTCGATGGGTGACCGGAAGTTTCTCAAATGGCATTAGAGCGAGACAAACGCGGCTGAAAGACTGTGGTGGTTTTGTGAGGCCAACCCATCAAATCTACTAACACGATAAGTGACTCCAAGACATATTACCGAAACTCGGGAAATAAAAGAAACGAGTAGTAGCTCCAAAATCAAAAAAAGTACCCTAGTCTCATTATCACATAACAACAAGGCACTGGCCACCACCCTGTGAGTATCCAAGGCTCACGGGACCGAGATTGATCTGCCTCAAGCAAGACTACCTGCCGCCGCCCGCTATGCTCCTCTCCTCAGCCTCCAACTCCTGGCGACTGACCTCCCATGGCCTGTAAAACATTCATGTCTACACCCTCATGTTCTCGATACTCACCTCCTCTCTCAGACTGTTGGGCTGTGAAGAAGTACTAGCACCTCCCACTCTACGGAAGGAAAAGCTCTCGCAAGATGTCCAGCGTTGAGCCAACGGAAAACAGATCCTCTCTCTCTCCCGGCAATCCCGCATCCTGTGACTACCCTGACAGAACTAAACAGCCTTAACCCTACCTCTAACCCCAGCCGCCACCTCCCTAGATCCAACTGATCTAGAAAAATGTGCAATAAGTTGCCTAACAACTCCTACTTTAACTACTGCTGCACCGAAATGGCTCAATCTACGAGTCTCACTGACCACTCTCCTCCTCGAAATCTCGCACTGTAAGGTCCACTAGTGGCCTCAACTATCCTCGCTCCCTCTTTGCCCTCACTGGCTTCGTGCTCCGCCTAACTCCATCTCAACCTCAAGCAGTGATTCCTCAACTCATGAAACCGTGAAGGTCGGGCAGAATGATACCGCCATGGATCTCCCATCTCATCTGGCCACGAACTGCAATCTCGCCTCCTCGGTCGGGTGTGTACAGCCTGGAAGTGCACGACATAACTCACTAAATCGCCCTCGCATCTACCACGTATCGCCACCCCGAGTCATCGTAATCGTGTCCCCCTCTAAGGCGTCCATACGGGAAATACCTGCCAAATACTCCTCCTAAACAACGCTACAAAGTCACCCCAAGACACCCATCCTTCCCTCTAGCAATGAGATAAATCAGATTAATTTACTCAATCCCTGCACTCGTGAAATCAGAAAGTGGCGAACCACCTTCACACCTCACCCCTCAAAAGTCCACGGCTCAATATGGTCTCCTGCGTTCTAATAAATTGATCAATCTCAATCTGAGTATCTACTCCAAAGAACTTCTGGGATCTCTTCAGAAACGGTCAAGAGCTTACTGAACTCAACCTTCTACTAGGTCGCCATTCCGCTGCATTTGCACTGTGTCCTCTCCAACATGTCGTAAGATCCCCAACAAAGCGGACTAACCGGGGAATCGGATGTACAATCGGAACCCTACTGTTCATTAATCGGCCGCCTCATTTCACAACTCTACCTCCGCGTTGGCCTCGCCACCTCTAGCCCTACTCTAGCACCCCTCAAGCCCACCGCGGCACCCTGGGCACCCAGTCACCCCACGCTGCCTCTACTCCTGTGGCATCCTCAATAGTCTACGAAAACAAAAGAAAGACTTAGACCTCCAAGAAAATACTCAACCAAGACAACTCAAGAAACACACAATGCATATAACCGCATACAACCAAATATCCAAATCCTCGCCTGATACTCAAAATTATAGAACGACCCACCTCCGTCACGCCTCGGTGCTAATCGCCCATATCCTCGACACTGCAGTCATCAATCGATGGATGACTCAAATTTAAAAGACACCTGTCTTGAAACAACCCAATAAAACAATATACAACGGACAAGAACAATTTTTAAGAAAAAGAATCCATCGTGGTGTTTCCTAACCACACAATAACAACCAATATACAACAATCTCCCTCTACAAAATATCAACATACAATAGCCATAAATCCCAAAATAACAACAATATAAGCAAACTGACTACAATAAAAAAAAACAACGAGACCGAGGATCAACCGCCACCCGCCACCTAGGCTCTGTAAGGCACGATCAATTAACAAGCCCAAAAACGATATGCCAAAGACTACCTCTCTAATTTTACATTGAAAATGCCTCCATGGAAAATAGCGTAAGTCAGCGACGCCTTAGTGAATATATACCTCAAGAGTGAAATTAACTTCAATCACATGTGCAGTAAAGTAGTTAATCCCGAGTATAAAATAGATAAGTAGTACAATGACATATGTTTCAACTTAAGATCGTGAGCATGGTTACATATTAGCAATTTCACTATCCAGTTCATATGTTCATAAATTCGTCACTATCATAAACATTCCAAAATAATGGCAATCAACAATAACATTCGTACATTTCAAGAAAGACTGTAATAATACCCAACAACTTCTCGACTCTACTCTATCAACCGACAAGTACGACATCACAACTAAACAACTAATCCAACCAAGTCCACAACTCTGTCAACAACTATGATACTACTCAATCCACAACTAAACCACTCAGTCAACTCAACAACTCTATCAACTCAGCAACTCGATCAACTCAATAAACTCAATCAACTCAATATAAATCCGGATTTCTACAACAAATGCGCATATAATCAACCTCAACCTGCAGGGAGGAACTTATGCCCGTCGAAGTTATCACCGTAATCTGTAAACGGTAATTTAAGCAATACACCCCCCTTATAACGTAAGTATATAAGGTAAATAATGATAATACAACTAATCCTACACCACAACCACAAACACCCAAAATAATTAAGAATGACTAAAACAAATTAACCCATTTGTCCTAATTCAATCTAACTTCAACCCAAACGCCTCATACAACTCAACGAACTACAGACACAACTCAACAAGTCATATTCAATATACAATTGAACACAAAATTATACACATACACATATTCATATAATTAGTGTTAATTTACACCACAACACTCAATTTTCGCTAACAATGAAATTACGCTCGCCTATTTAGTCCATCAGTGTCTCTTCTCACGCCCAATTTCAACCAAAAATATTCAACAAAAACAATTACTACTTTCTACTACCATAATAACACCGACATTCTTAATTCACTTCCTCAACTTTACAACCCATTTTATTAAGAAATTGTTAAATTTGTAAAATAGATCACTAATTGTGTTTACATGATAATTAAAAACTAGCAAAATTTCAACCATAACACCCCCCATCCCAATCGGCCTCCACCAACACCATACACCAACACTTTAAACAACTACTATACAACCCCAAAATCAACTTTCCCAAACTAATATACCTATTATTAACAACCTTAATTCCAAAAACCCAAATACTACTCACTTTACCCAACTTATATCAACCTAATCTCTACCAACCACACAAAAGTCACAACTTATACTCCAAAAACAACTCTGACTAAAGTCCATTAACATACTTCTTTACAACTTAAAAGTGATTTGGAAAAAGTCAACATAAAAAGTCAACTAACTTATTCAACACATTTCAACCCCAAAAAATCGACATTATTATTATCACCACATAATCCAACACATTCTACCATTTTAAAGTCTCAAAATCCTGCAAATCATAAAAATTCAACAGTCAAACTTATAAAATGGGCAAATATAGCTCAAAATGTAACGCATCTTGTGCGTGTCTCTATGTGCATCATCAACCTCGAATAGAGTCATCTTACGGATAAATTAAAAACAATACTTCATTTAACGTGATAATAAAAATAATAATAATTGGCCCATCGTGCTTAACTAACACACTACAAACAAACAAAAAAGTAATAATCTAAATACAACATCAACAACTGGTTTACAACTCAAGACAACAATAAATGTTATACAACAAAACTCCAAAAGAATAGCAAAAGTACGACTGCTGAGGTCTTTAAGCCACCATCGCCACTTCCTGGTAATGCTAGCTTACCTCTAGCCAATGCATCTCGGTCATTCAAATAACCTAGGCATAAAACGCCCGCCTATTAGAAATAGTGAGTCGCCTAAAAAGTTTAGAAAGTGAATACAAATATCATAGAAGCTTAACCTACCACCCATACAAACAAGTGATAACTCTGGGTTCCACTATTTAAAGACTATTATATACCCAAGAGTTATATTATCTCTATACAAAGTACTCACCTCACAATATAAATCTTTCCCTTAATGCTTTCCCACCAACACCGATATAAACCCACACCACAACAACTTACCTACAATAATTTTTAATCACAAGAGTTATTCTTATTTATATTCTCAAAGAGTATAAGCCCGACATAATATACAAATGTAATTCAAACATATATCTCAATCTGGTTCTCATCACTCAAGCATACACAACTCAACCACTTTCTCTTTAGTTCAAAGTATACTCCCAATTATATATTCATACACCTCATATGATCGCCTAAGTGTTTATTATGTTAACTCCAAATGTGATTAATATCTTAATACAACCGAGCAACGATATCTTAACTCAAGATAACTGTTTAAGTAATGGAATTAGCTGTACCTCTGTCATTACGGAACTTATCTTCACCCTCAGTATCAACGCCGTGGTTGATCATAACTTATATACTCAACACGTTGAATCCAACTTCTTCCACTCAGATATGCATATCATCAACATCATCTAGATTAGCATTTAACGCTGGTTTATAATTTTATACCTAATGCCCTCATTCAAAAGTTATCTCAACCACAACTAACCTAACTTTTCACCTTTAAAGGATTTATATAACGACACTCAACCTAGATCCACAAAGAAAATCTGATCATATTATCAATAATCAACCGAAACCTAATTCGACATAATTTCTCATCAAGGCAACATCTCATATAATCAAAGACACAACGCTCATAACCACACAAACAAGTCATAAAAACAGATCATACAACACCGTAGAAAATTTAAAACAACACGCCAAATATGAATAAGAGACATATATATATCCCAAACTACCTAATAAGGTCATACAACGCAATTCCAAAGAAAGTCCTCTAATGATAACATATGGAGATATAATAGAAAGTTTCAATAAACACACAATCACCCGAAAGAACTCTGCCCAACAATTTACTATAACTTAGTCATCGAATCTAATTACTCTCATATATCCCTCTCGAATGACTATACCACAACCCTTTAATGCCATGATCAACTGCCTACCCGCAGAATGGACTAATCGCCGATAAACACCGCACTTATGTTCTGTGAGTATATGCCAACACCAACACGCATTAAAAGAAAGTCGATAATAGATTCACACACTTATACCAAAGATAATACCAACACCCATTAAATTAATTACATAAAGTGATACAATAGATACATAACACTCCATCACATAAGCCACAACGCATTACGCTAGAAAGTGATACTGCATCTCACCGCACTTATACCGGCTAAGGGCGCCAACACCGACAACGCATACAAGAAAGTCGATAATAGATCTCACCGCACTTACAATCGGGCTATGCCAACACCGACACGCACATAGAAAAGTTGATAATAGATCTCACTTCACTTATATACCGGCATAAGTGCCAACAGCCACATATCCTACAAGTGAGAGAAGTACTCAACTCCCTAATCATGTTAACCATGTAGGTCACGCTCTAATACTCAAGTCACCCTCTGTCACGCATAACTCAACTAACACCTTCAACTACTTATTTCCTCAAACATTATCAGCAATACGCCTAAAATATCTCACAATCATAAATCAATCACAACCGCCGACAAGCGCCATGTAAATACATAAAACAAAGCGACAAGGCCACGTAAATACAAATGCTGGCCGAGACAAGTGCCACGTAGATACAACAAAGGCCGACAAGTGCCACGTAGTCGAAATGCCGACAAGTGCCACGTGTAACACAAGGACATAAATCGGGGAAGGTTACTTTACCTCGCTAAATCTTCAACGCCACCACAATATCACAACATGAATCAAATCACAACTATCTCATAATATAAATCAACATCTCAATTATCTCATAATATAAACTGGCAATCACTAATACACATACAGTCAAAAATATTCATGACAAACACAGTAAAATATGTAACATAATATATACGTAAGTGGTTCTCGTAATAACCCGTTAAGAAAAAAAAATATTTAAATTTTTCAAGGTCGGTCATGGACCCGGACTGTATAAATAATTTCGATGATATTATTTCGTGAAATTATTAGTTTGAGCCGAATTACATTTATAATTTAGTAGTTTTTAAGCATGGACCGGTTAGTTGGAGATTTCATAGTATAAAATGGAAAATTAACCGAAACCCAATCCGACTCGAATTTTTTTTTAAATATTCATTCATACTTATCCAACACATCATCACAAGGCAAATCTCTATCTTCTTTCCTCTTCTATTTGGGCCGAGAATCACACCTCTCCCCCTCTTGAAATTTTTTCTTCCATTTCTCTCTTCGATTGTCGCCAAACTCAAGATGATCGCTTAGAATATCTTTCTCCCCGCCATTCTCTTCGAAAGGCGTAAAGAAATTTCAAAGTCTTTCGAGATATTTCTCGGCTTCGGCACACGGCTGTTGAATTTTAGTCAATTTTCCATAATTCGATTTTATGATACAAGTCTTAATTGGTTGCGGGTTCCGTGGACGATATGCCGGCTTAATTCATGATTTGTAGGTCGCTTGAGGACGCATGGTCGAAGCTGACTTCTAGGCTCTCGCTGACTAAAGTATAATTGGACAAGACTTTAAATGTGTGTTTAATTGGCACCTTTTATCAGAAGTTGTCGCGATGTTAAACGTGATTTAAAATTGATTAAAGGCAGCTAGTTGAAAAGTAATATTTTCAAGTCGTAGATATAATTCATATTTTGGCATAGATTACACTGTGACTGGCCGATTAACTAGAATTAATTTATGTTGACGCCCATAATGATAAAGTGATGTATGGAATTTTAGTTACTGATCGATCGTCAGGTCCACGGATTATAATTCGACAGTTTACCCGGCCATGTTAGACCGCTAGAAATCTTCCGATTAGAGTTGGTAATGTTTATTCTAGAATGTAATTTGTATTAGTTCCCGAGTATACCTTCTGGGCGTTGCTAGGCCTCGACCGGAAGGGCACGTCTAGTCGCTCTTCGTGGAGGACTTTTGTGATAACCAAGAGAGGGAAAGCATTTATCTCATCGAAGTAGTAGTTATCTCAATCGGGTGTTACCTTTACGCATTTCTTACTTTAAATCGCTGCGGAACATGTTATCGTGGTACGATTATGCGAACGATGTATGTCATCGCGGTTATGATTACGTGAGAATGACATGTATGCAATTGTCAGATGATTATGTGTGATTCATTTGTGTGAGCCATGATATGATTATGTGATTATATTCTGTGGCTGCTGAAGATCGCTTCGAGGTGTGCAGAATAGCTTGAACTTCCAACTTATATTTGATTTCTTTGCCTTGTCTGCATCAAGCAGATTCTCGTGGCCTTGCTCAAGACTTACGATTTCGGCCTTGTCGGCCATTTTGTTTGACTTCATTTACTGTGGTATGTTTTAGCTAAGTGCTTGATATTGTCTGGGGAGCAGTAGATGGTTACTGGTAGACGCATTGTCAGAAAGCATGCATTGTCGGCGTGACTCGAGATAGATACGGCACTTGTGAACTGATGGTTACGGGTTAAAGCGGCTCTTAAGAGCTGCTGCACGCCTTTATACGCCGGGTATAACAGCGTTGTTTATCGCCTTATACGCCATAAGAGCATTGTTCTATCAGCGCTATACGCCGGTATAAGAGCGTTGTGTACGCCTTTATACGCCGGTATAAAGAAGCGTTGTATCGCCTTTATACGCCGGTAAGATGCCGCTTATCGCCTTTATACTGCATGCGCAGCTGCTGCTATCGCCTTTATACTTGCATATAAAGAAAGGCCAAGTCGGGCTTTATACTTCGTATAAGCAGCCAGAGATCGACGGGCCGAGCTTATGTGCATTGTGATTAACCGGATGCAGGTATCTAGTCGACGAAAGTGATCGGCGACCGTAGTATTTTGTTGGGCCTCGTGACTCGTAATTCTGCATGGTTTCGTGTGATTTTTATTCAATGAAGTTGTATTCATTATCGGTGACCCATATTCTTATTATGCCACGTGACGTATGAGAAATTTTCTTTGTAAGTATAAATATGGCCCTGGCCAGTAGTCCCTGCTATATCTATATATGTACGCGATTTGACTCCTATGTTAATTTGCCGTGTCGTGGGCGCATGGTTTGCTCTCAACTCCCGGTGTTCACTAAGCTTCGCGCTTACACCCTTTCGCTTTTAAGGCATTTCATTTGTGTTGTGTCGATGACGCTGGGCCGAGGTCGAGAGTTGTTCGGTGGCTAAAATGGGCGGCGTAGAGGATCCTCGCTCGATGATGTGTCATGTTTTTATTGTTGTACTTATTTTCAAACTTAGCCTGCTAGCTGTCATTTTGTAATTTCGAAAATAAATACTTACTCTCTTTTTGTGTAACCTTATTGGCATTACTGCTTATTTGGGATATGTTGTATATATATGGAGTTGGTTGGTTAGATATCAACGATGGATTGTAAATTTGATTATTTGGAAATATTATATGTAACTCCATTTTTGAAGGAAACGAAAGTGCTTTTAAACTCTAGTCATTCATCTAAGCCATGTCATGCTCGATTATAACGACTCTCAACTTCAAGGCGTGCCGAATTCGAAGGTCGTTACAATTTTGAAGGCGGCCGCACTGGGAGTAGGTCATAAGGTTTTCAGACATCGTAGTTTAGTTTCAGACACTGGGTATCTGTGGTCAGCAAAGGTCAATTAAGTTTCCTTAAGTCGCCATGAAGGTGTCTTTTGTTAAAAATCCGAGTCTTTTTGTTTGTCACAGAGATCGGGTTGAGAGATGCCACCTGCAGTTCGTGTGTGGGTGTAGAGTTTAGTGTGCTAGGGGTAGGCCCGGTGAGCCGAAGTTGGTGCGAGTATACGCTGACGAGTACAAATGACCGGCAGATCATGCATTCTTCTCGAGCAGTCGGTAGACCTCGTAGGGAGAAGCGTGAATGCTCGGGTGGCCGAGCAACAGGAAGTCAGACCTGCAGCAAGTTGTTTGACCGGTTTCTCAAGAGGGATCCTCCGAAGTTTCGTGAGGTTCTCCGTGAGCAGCTATCGAAGTTCATCCTGATACGGCTAATTACTTTTTGGTTCTAGCCGGGATCAGCAAAGCGATGAGAGGAAGTTTTGCGACTAATCGACTTCACGAGGGTGCCCGTGGATCAAAGGGAGAACCCGTAGCTGCCCCGATCGTGAAAGGGGAGATATAAGGCGTGTCCCTGAGCGGTTTGTCGAGCTCTTCCGGGAGAATTCATCGCCTGAGACCCACATGGCAGCCTTTCTGAGCAGGAGCCGATTTCTCACCTACCCGTGGACGTCCGGCTGAGAGTACGAAACAAGCCAAATAGATGCCGACTACTTCATGTCTATCCGTGTAGGCAAAGAAGACTGGGCCAAGGTTTAGGACGGGTTGACGCTGGGAGGTACGTCACCGTGATATCACCGATGACTTTCACCAGCTTCCATGTCATGGCGAATCCAACCTCAAGATGGAAACGGAGTTACCGAAATGAGGCGAAGGATCAAGAGGAGTCGACCTTAGACTTTCTGCACCGATAGGGCCTACCAAATTTCTGTGAGTTCGTAGGAGGATAATTGCAAACAGAGTAGTCCCTCGGACAGAAGTTAGTCTAAATAAGGCCGGCGCTCGCCTAAGCTATTCTGGGCCAGCCCTTTCCGCACCTGGGGGTACCGCGAGATCCACCGGGTTTCGAGTGGGCCGTTCAGATAGATATCCGTCAAGCTCCGACGTGGCCGTCACACACGGCCCGGATCGCCAAGTGAGGCGATATTATGTTGCGCAGCCTGCCAGCCTGCAGGCACCTGGGCCGAGGTAAAGCGCACACAACATGTGTGATAAGTAAATAAAATTCGAAACAAAAGAATACGTAGCCCCAGTAATCAAACAAACACCCTAGCCTCAATATCATACGTAAATAATTCACCGTCACTCACTGGGGTATCCTCAAGGCCTCCCCGAGTAACGGGCGTGAATTGCCTCCTCATCAGCCCGGCCAGGCCGCTACCCACGGCACTCCTCCAGGTTCCTCCACCATATCCTCGGCCCACGGCCGAATCGACCACCACGACTTCTCGATAACCACCTTCGATGAATCGGTGTCAAGTACTAGCACCTCCCCTCCTCGGTGCCTGGGACACTTCGCCAAATGCTGTCCCGTTGTCGCATCGATAAGTAAGACCAATTCTCTCCCGGCAATCCCCGCCGCTCGTGCCCCATCTCGACCACAACGAACAGCTGATACCTCTCGACCTCGGCCAGATTCGCAGCGCCCACCGTGCGCATTTTGAGCGTGGCATAACTCTGCGAATCGCCTGAGCAATCGTTGATTCCCGCCTCGGACGACTGGGCCGGGTCCGCTCCTCGAACTCTGGGCCCAAGGCTCACCGAATGTAAAAGCCCCGTGCCGATTCTCCTCGATCCACCGCCTCCGGCTCTACCAACTCCATTTCCATCTTCGTGGCCGCATTCTCACAACATGGAAATCTAGGTGTAAAAACCTTCGCGAGTATCCGGTGACGATCTCCCACGCCAACCCATCCTCGACCTGATCCTCGCCTCTACCTGAGCAAACATCGTGAAAGAGTCGGTACAAATCACCGAACTATCTCCTCATACTCTTCCACCGACCTCAACCCCGTGTCAACGAACGCCCTCTCTCCAAAGCGGCCACGCTGGTCTCAAGCAATAATTCTCCTAAGATTTCAACAACGCTCCTGTGACATGAACTCCTCCCCTCTGTGGGTCGAGACGCACTCAAAGTTCTCCCACCAAATACTGCACCCTCGCAGTTTCATAAGTAGCAACTTCACCTCATCTCGCCCACAACCTCCCATCGGCTCAAAGACGGACTCTTATATCCCCGATTTAACTCAATACCGCCTCCCGGTGAACCCCCCGAAACTGGAGGATCCTCTTCGTAAACCCATCAAACAACTTTACCTGAACCTCTGCTCACCACCCTCAAAGATTCACACTCTCCTCTTCAAGGTCTACCTCAACCCCTGCCGTAAGAATGCACCTCCGGCCCCGGGCCGTCCACGCTATACTCATCAAATGCTATACCCCTACCGCTGGCCTCCTCTCGCCTAGCCCGGCACCTCTCGCCTACCTCACGACGATCAAGCATCCTCAACCAGCAACAAAGAAAAGCACTCGATTTTTACAAAGACACCACTCACAACACCAAGGAAACAAGTCGACACACAACCACAGTATAACCCAATTAATTTAAAAACCCAAGCTCGACAATTAAAATTATAACGACCACCCCAGTCGCCTCACAAAGCGTTGACACCGTAATCACCAACCAATACTTTGATCACTCGCTTAAAAACTACTCGGCCTTCAAAAACATGATTACATATAATATTACCAAAATAATCACGCCTTTTAAAATTTACAATCCATCGTGATATCTAACTTCAACCAACTCCATATATATACAACAATATCCCAAATAAACAAGACGCCATGCTACAAAAGGAAAGTAAAAGATCAGACTGTAATAAAATGACAACCGCCGACAAGGCTAAAGTTTGAAAAGGAAAATACAACAATCAAAATAATGATAACACATCAAAATCGATCAGCTGGTGATCCTCTCACCTCGACGCTCACCTAGCCACTCTAACAAACCTCAAAACAACCTCTTGGCTCAATCGGGCCGTCCGTCAACCCGGCACAAATTTAAACGCCGCCTAAAGCGAAGTGGGGCGTAAGCCGCGGCTTGGGGTTGGAAACTAACACACGGGTGAACTTACCATACGAATCCAGTCAATCAATAATATAATAGTCAAATATGAATAAAATACATATATCCGTGACTACCCAAAAAAGTCATACAACATGATTCCATTGTGAAGTCTCTCTGCATAATACATGAAGATATAATAGAAGGTTTCAAAGAAGCACACAATTCCAAAAAAGAAATCAATAGACTCAACAACGACTAAACTCTAGTCATCAAACCTCCTATCTCTATCCCCACCACTATACCAACCTCTAACAACGCCAGATATGCTCAACCGCCCACCAAGCAGGAACGGACTAATAAATAATCTCCCCCGCATCATACCGCAGTATAAGGCCAAAACCCTATAAAGCATAAGGCACACCGCACTTATACACAGATAAGCATTACACGCACTCATACACTACAAGGCACAAGGCACACCGCCATACACTAAGTATAAGTGCACACCGCACTTATACACAAAGTATAAGGCCACATCGCATATCCCCGTACAGCGAGAGAGCTCACCCAACCCCTAATCATCCCAACATAGGTCAAATCCCTCGATACCTCAAGTCACCTCAAGTCATAACTCTAACCATCACCTCTCACACAACCAAACTACCTCCCAAACAATATCCAAACACACAAATTTTAAAACATCTCACAATCGTAAGTCAAACACGACGCCGACAAGGCCAGAAATCATAAAGGCCGACAAGGCCACAGAAATCGAAATAGAAGCTGGGAGTTCAAGCTATTACTACCTCGAGCAATCTTCAACTACGTAATATAATCACATAATCATATCATGGCTCGCCACAAATTAATCACACATAATCATACAACAATTACATTTATATCATTCCTCACGTAGTCATAACACAATAACATGTTCACACAATTTAAAATGAACACGTAGTAACACCCGTGAGATAAGCACTCACCGCTTAGCTACTACAAAACCTCCGCGAACACAATCACTGTGAATCGGCTCTTTCATCACGATCAACGCCTCTAAACAAACAATCTGCAGTGATATAATCAAGCACTACTATACCAAGGCTCTAAAAGATACATAACCAACTCTTGGGGGAACTATCTCAAATGCCTAACATTTAATGCTGATAAACTATCTAATTATAATCCCATCCGATAACCCAATCGATCCCCCGCTAAATTCCATCTTATTACTTAATCATTACAAATCAACTTATATAAGTCATTTTAGTTAATCGCTGGTGTCCATAATTAACAACCTATATCCTAAATACTGGTCTATAACTCAACTGAATTAACACCTTTTTCAACATAACTCCCTTTTTAATCAATTTTAAATCACCAATTTAACATCACAACAACTATAATAAGGTCCCAAATATGAATCTCCTACACATTTAAAGTCTTAGAAAAATATCAACCCAAAAATAACCGAAAACCTAAAAGTCAACCCAACATAACATCCTCAAACGAATTCTAAGTCATGACTAATCACTTATATACATCATGGAACCCGTAACCAACTAAGATTCATCATAAATTAAATTATGGAAAAGCTTTCAACTAAAAAGTCAACTATGTCAAAATCCAAGAAATATCTCAAAATACTTGAACTTTCATACCTTAACTCAAGAGAAGGATTGGGAGAACGATATATTCTACAAACGACCCTGAAGCCTGAAGCGACAATCGTTGGTAGAAACGGAAGAAGAAATTTTTCAAGGGTGTGGGTGAATCTCGCCCAAACATGAAAGAAGAAGAAGAAGATGAAGTGTTGGTGATGATGTGGAAGATAAGTATGGATAGATATTTAAAAGACTCGAGTCCCGTTCGGTTTCGGTTAATTTCTCCGCTTATCGTACTTAAATCTCAACGAACCCGATTCCAAAGATAAAATTTTTCCATGGCAAAAACTACTAAATTATAAATGTAATTCGGCTCAAATAATTTACGAAATAATATTATCATCGAAATTATTTATACTATCACCCAACTTTACCATCGACCGAAAATATATATATATATATATATATATATTTTTTAATAATTCAAGTTAATACAATCTACTCCACCTAATAAAATTTCGACCCCTCGGTTTAACAACCCTCAAGAACCAAGATGAATAACAATATAATAACAAAACAAAATCAACACGCACAAAATAAGAAATACTAACTCCACACCCCTCTAAAGCCGCTGCAACTGCCTCATCTCATCCTCACTCTCCTGTGCCCGCCTCCTACACCGACCTCCACAGACTTCACTAAGGCCACTACCTTACTCCTCAAATCTCTTCCGGGGTCCAAAAATCTCCACCGGTCTTTCCTCAAACGTGAGTGTCCTCTCAAGCCTCCCACCGAGCGCAGCTAAGAATACGCGACTGCCGATATACTCTAACAGATTACACGGAACACATTATGAATCCTATCTAAACTCCTGTGGAGGCAACGCCAACCTATGTCTAATGGAACCAACTCTCCTACAATCTCAAATGGTCCAATATAAACGAGGGACTCAACTTCCCTTTCCTCCCCCATATTCCATCACCTCCACGGGATACCTCAGAACACACCTGGCCGTTGACCTCAAACGACAAGCAAGTCTACTCTCGCGATGATTCGCATACTTTCAGCCTATCCCGAAATGGGCCCTCAAACGTCAAATAATCAACTCCGATCCGCCTAATCGAATCCCCACCACCAACCAGAGACTTTCCTCTCCTGCACCTCATTCCAACAACCGGAGCTACGACACCTCCGCCCATAATGCCTCAAACGGGTGCCATCTCAATACTAAGCATGAAAGTTCGCTGCTGTAGCGTATCCTATCTCTTGGCAACTCATCGCCCCACCCCGTGAGAAGTTCATACAAGCCCGGAGCATATCCTCCAAATGTCCCATCGCCTCTCGGGGACACGCCATCGTACCGGGATGAAAAGACACCAACTCCACTCTAAATTCCCTGCCTCGAAACCCTCCGTAACCTCGGCGAATCTAGCCGCGGTCCGAATAATCGACGTCGAACCCTTCAAGGTAACCTCACAACTGATCCACATAAATCTCGCTAGTCTCTCGTGCCCATCCGTAGATCCGATAGGCAGGAAACAGCCGACTTCGGCAACCTATCCATAATCACCCAAATTCCATCATGTCGCCTCAACGCCCTAGAAGCCCAAACACTAAGTCCATGGTGATATTCTCCCATGTTCACCAAGAATAGAAGTTATTCCGCAATAAACCCAGGATGCTCCATATGCTCTCAAGGCCTTCACCGCCGACAAACCACAAAGAGATCTTCCCACAAAATCTACTTATCTCTTCATACCTCGCCACCAATAACTTCAAGTCACGGTATTACTCCAGCTACCTGTGTACGCTATAGGAAGTACATGGCCCCACTGCTAATCTCCCATCTCACCATCTCAATACTCTGCATACACAACCCCGCCATTCATCCTCAAGGCACTCACTCTCATCAACCGTGAAATCCGATCCTACTCCACTCCTCACATTCCTATCGATAACTCAGAATTCTCATCTCGCCGCGCCGCAATGCTTAAGAGATCTCGATCCACAAGCAATCGGTCGAATCCCTCATACGTGGGCGAAAATCTCCCCGTCACAATACCGACATCAAAATTTACTCCCAAATTGCTTTCATCTTCTCTATGGTCCTTTGATTTCTTTCACTCAACATCAGCCTACTACATTTGCTCTCCCTGGTGGTACTCAATAGTCAATTCATAATCACTCCATTTAACTCCATCCACCTCCTCCCGCCTCAAATTCAAATCTCTCTCAAGGCCGTAGATACTTCAAACTTTAAGGACGAGCAAAATCGGGCATTTAACTCCATACGATAGTTGTCTCCACAATTTCAAAGCAAAGACTATTGCCGCTACCAAGATCATGGGTCGGATAGTTCTTCCTCGTGATTTCTTTCAACTGGCTCTGAAGCATAGGCAATCACCTTCCATTCTCGCAGACGTAACACACTTAACTCGACGCGAAGATTTCAATATAAATCACGTGAGTCTCGTAACTGTGACGGTATTCAACAATCGGTTCAAGTCAATTTCTAATACCCCTAAACAATCCTCACAATCATCCCAAATAAACGGAACCCCTTTTCCGTCAACTGTCAATGTATGCCGCAATCAAGGAAAAGTCCTCACGAATCTCCCGTAATAACCACCAACCCCAAGAAACTTCTAACCTCAAATACACACTCAAGGACGCCTGTTCACGGCCTCTACTTCTTACGTTGATCAACACAAATGCCCTCGCTGTATATAACATGACCTGTGAATTGCACTTTCTTCGCAACCAACCTCACAATTAGAAAACTTGGCATACAACCCGGTGGATGCCTCAAGGTCCTCAACAACTGCAACGCCTCCTCATCTCCTCCTCCCTCTAGAATATATCGAATATCATCAACGAATACCACCAGCCAACCTCATCCGTAGATAATTCCAAACACCCGGTTCATCAAACTATAAAGGGCCGGTGCATTCGTCAATCCAAATGGCATCACTATAAACTCATAATGCCCATAACGAGATCGGAAAGCCGATTTCGGAATATCCTCCCCTTTGATCCTCAACTGATGATAACCAGACCGCAAATCAATCTTCGAGAACACCTTGGCATCCTTCAGCTGATCAAACAAATCACACCTGTAATGGGTATCGGTTCTTAATAGTCACTTTATTCACCGCCTATAGTCAATGCAGCAATACCTCATCGAACCATCCTTTTTTCACAAACAACACCGCTGATTCCACCTGAGATACCTCGGTCCGATGAATCCCTTGTCCAACAACTCCCGTGAATCGAAGTCCCGCACCCCGCAATTCGGTTGGAGCCATCCCCGCATGTACCGAAGAGAAATTGCCGCATCAGAATAAACCTCACAGCAAATTGATCTCCTCGTGGCAACCCCTAAGTCCTCATGAAACATCCTCAACTCTCTAACAACCCACATCCTCTACTCCCTCGCTCTCTCTTCTACCTAAATCAACCACATACCCCAAGAACCCACACACCCTTCCGATCAACCTAGCCTCCAGCCACGATACCAAACTCCTCGATGGCAAAATCTTCTGCCTCACAAATCGGATATCTGGTCTCCCCGAACCCACAAAAGTAATCTCCTTCCGATGGCAATCAATAACGGCATGATGTTTCCCCAACCAATCCATACCCAAGATAAGGTCAAAATCAAAAAGCTCAAATGGAAGTAAATCGACAGACAACAACTGACCACATACAATCAAAGGACAGTCTCTATTAATCTAACTACAACTAACCTCCCTACATGCAGGTCATAATTCCCAAGCCGAACAGTAAAGGAACACAACATACGATATGCGTAAATAAAACTGGTGAAACAAGCACGTAGCCCCCGTAATCAACAAATACCCCGGCCTCAATATCATACGTAAATAATCTACTGTTACCACTGGGGTATCCTGTGGCTCGGGATGAGTAACGGCGTGAACCGACTCGACCAGCCTCCGCTCAAGCCGCTACCTACCAGACCCTCCGAGTCCTCCCAGCTCTCCATATCCCCTGCCCACGGCCGACCGACCACCACGACTTCGACAACCACCGACAGTCAACCGGTGTCAGTTATTTCAGCACCTCCCCCTTCCGGTGCCTGGGACACTCCTTCTTCGCCAAATGTCCCGGTCACTGCATCGATAATGTAAGACCACCCTCTCCCTAACTCGCGCTCGCCCGCGCTTCCATCTCGACCAACGGCACAGCTGATACCTCTCTCGACCCCGCCAGATCTCGCAGCCCACCGTGCGTAGACGGAGCGGTGGCATAATCCTCGGGCGAACCGTCGGAGCACCGGTCGACCGCCTCGGGACGACTGGCCGGTCCGTCCTTCTCTCGAACTCTAGAAATGGGAAGTGCTCACTGAATAGAAAGCCTGTGTGTCGACTCCTCCCCGATCCACCTCGCCCCTCGGCTCTGCCAACTCCATTTCCATCTTCGTATGCACTCCTCACAACACGGAAACTAGTAAACCCTTCAATGAGATCCGGGTGACGATCTCCCACGCCAACCCATCTCAATCTTACTGATCCTCTTCGCCTACCGATAAACATCGTAGTGAGTCGGCACAAATCACCGAACTATCTCTCATACTCTTCCACCGACCGAACCCCTCGTAAGGTCAACGAAATCAGCCTCTCTCTCCAAAGCCGCCATGCTGGTTCTCCCAAGCAATACCCTCCCGAAGAAGCTCAACAAATCGGGGCCTCCTGTGACACACGAACCTCCCTCTCAGAAAGTCGAGACGCACTCAAGTTCTCCGCCACTGCACCCTCGTGAAGTCTATGGGCAGCAACTTCTCCCCATCTTCGCCCACAATCCCCATCGCTCAAAGATGGACTTGCTATCCCTGGATGAACTCACTACCGCCCGTGAACCCCCGAAAACTTCGGAGATCCTCTTCGGTAAACCGACAAACAACTTACTCGGAATTCAACCCGTTGCCTCACCCACCTCAAAGATTCATGCCACTCTCCTTCTTCAAGTTGGGTCTTACCTCAACCTCGGCCAAGAATGCACCTCCGGCCCCGGCTGGCCACGCTATACTCACTCACAAGAGACCCCTACCAGCCTCCCCCTCGGGGCTCCTCCGGGGCCTAGCCCGGCACCTCTCGCTCTACCCGCCCACGCATCATCGTGGGCGGTATCCTCAACAATACGCAGAACAAAAGAAAAAGATCAGATTTTTACAAAAGACACCACTCAACGACTAAGGAAACAACAAAACACACAACCACGTATAAATCACCAATTTAAAACCCAAGCTCGATAAGCCAAAATTATAACGACTCCACCCTGTGTCGGCCGCCTCAAAGGGACACACTGTAATCACCAACCAATGGACGACTCATTTTGAAAAACTACTTCCTTCAAAATATGATTACATATATTACCAAAATAATCACGCTTAAAATTTACAATCCATCGTGATATCTAACCAACCAACTCCATATATATATATACAAATATACTCCCAAATAAACAAGAATGCCGCCAAGGTTGCTAAAAGAAAAGTAAGATCGCACTGTATCACAAAATGACAAATCACGACAATAAAGTTTGAAAAAGGAAAATACAACAATCAAAATAGTTGACAACACATCGTACCGATCACAGATCCTTCCACAATTCACGCCACCCAGTCACTTCTGAACAAAAAACTCTCAAACAACCTTCTGGCTCAACCGGCCGTCTCACAACTCGGCACAAATGAAATGCCGCCCAAAGCTTAAAAAGTGGGGCGTAGTTGCCGAAGTTATAGTGAAACTTAACATTAATGGGTGAACTTACCATAATGAACGAGTCAATCAATAATAATATAATAGTCAAATATGAATAAAATATGTATATCCAGACTACCTAAAAAAAAAGTCATACAACATGATTCCACAGAAAGCCTCGCTGCATATAATATACGAAGATATAATGGGTTTCAAAGAAGCAATAATAACAATTCCAAAAGAAATCAATAGACTAACAACTTAATAAAACCTAGTCATCAAACCTCCTATCTCTCATATCCCCACACTATACCAACCTCTAACGCTGCGATATGCTCAACTGCCTACCCGTTAAAATGGACTAATAAATAATCTCCCCGCACTTATACCAAGCAAGAGATAAGGCCAAAACCGCACTTATACACAAAGTATAAGGCACACCGCACTTATACACAAAGTATAAGACACATCGCACTCATACACTAAGTACAAGGCACACCGCCTATACACTACAAGATAAGTAATAATCGCACTTATATACACAAAAGTATAAGGGCCAATATCGTCAGATATCCCAAGTAAGGAAGGAGAGTCACCTAACCCCTAATCATCCAACATAAAGTCAAATCCCCGACACTCAAGTCATCTCAAGTCATACAATCCTAACTATCACCTCTCAATAACCAACTACTCTACTCCCAAACAATATCCAAACAATACGCCTAAAAACAATCCTCACAACCGTAAGTCAAACACGATCACGATAAAGTGCCATAAATCATGCGTCGACAAGGCCACGTAAATCGTAAATATAAGTCGGGAGTTCAAGCCATTACTTACCACTCGAAAGCAATCTTCAACGCCACGTAATATAATCACACAATCATATCATGGCTCACAATAAACGAATCACACATAATCATACAACAATTACATGTATATCATTCTCACGTAGTCATAACACAATAACATGCTCACACACAATTTAAAATGAATACGTAAAGTAACACCCGTGAGATAAAAGACTTCCACCTTCAAGCAATTTACTACAAACCTCCGCTAACACAATCACGGTAATCGGCTCTTTCCACGACATCAACGCTAAAACAAACACCTAAAGTATAATCACACCTACTACTATAGGTCATGCCTAAAAGATACATAACCAACTCTTAGGGGGAATCCATTCCTAAACAAATTTCCAATATGATTCGGATAAAACTATCGAATTATAATCCCATCCGACATGTAACCCAATCGATCCCCCGCTAAAATTCCATCTTATTACTTAATCATTACAAATCAACTTATAAGTCATTCTAGTTAATCAGCAGGTCCATAATTAACAACCTATACTCCGAAATATCAATTATAACTCAACTTGGAATTAACACTTTTTTCAACATAACTCCCTTTAATCAATTTTAAATCACCAATTTAACATCACAACAACTATAATAAGGTCCCAATATAACCTACTACACATTTAAAAAGTCTTAGAAAATATCAACCCAAAAGTCAACCCAAAACCTAAAAGTCAACCAACAATATCCTCAACGATCTCTAAGTCATTTAATTAATCACTTATATACATCATGTAACCCATAACTAACCAAGATTCATCATAAAATTGAATTACGGAAAAGTCAACTATGTCAAAACCCAAAAAATATCTCAAAAAGACTTGAACTTTCATACCTTAACTCAAAGAGAAGGATTGTGGAGAACGACATTCTACAAACGATCTTGAAGCCTGGAAATGACACCGAAGAGAAATGGAAGAAGAAATTTTTCAAGGGTGTGCTTAATCTCGCCCAAAACATGAGCAAGAAGACGGTTGTTGGGCGATGACGTGAAGATAAGCTGTGGATAGATATTTAAAAGACTCGAGTCCCTGCTCTATTTCTTGCTAATTTCTCCTCACGATTTCTTAAATCTCTCAACGAACTTTGATTCCAAAGATAAAATTTTTCCATGGCAAAACTACTAAATTATATTGGCCAAATAATTTACGAAATATCATCGAAATTATTTATACTATCACCTGTCCTAACAATCAATCGGTAAATATTTTTTTTTTTTATAACGGGTTATTACAAAACGGCCTGCATCAGATTTAAAACAAAATAAAAACTAGGTCATATCAATGTATCCCTTCATTCTCATTACAATCTATAAATGCAATAATGTAAATCACATAAAATATATATTTAATTAATACATTAAATGATATGGAATAAATGACTCATAAAGTCAAATGAAACACCATCAATGCAATTAAGTGAATGCAATAAGTATGCTTATAAACATGCACTTAATATGCAATAAACATACAATTAATACATAATAAAAATTTACTTCTAATACGCAATAAACACTAATTATTGCAGGTTAAGACAATTATTCTCACCACCCAATTTTAAATATATGATTGACAATCATATAAATAGTTTCTATTTTTGATTTTACAAATCAAAAATAATTACAAGAATATACAATTTAAATGTGATTGGAATTTAAATTCAAATTTGAATCTCATAATTAAATCCATGAAATATATATAATTAAATGCACAATTAAGATATATTTTCAGGTTCACTTATTACAATAACTATTTTATATACAATAAGGCAATAATTATTACAATACAAATCATATAAATATAATAAGATAAAACTCCAAGTACTATTCATATATTTATATTTTTAAGAGATATCGTTGTCGCGATTCTATCCTTTAAATAAATAAATTTATATAAGGATAATCAAGAAAAGGACTATCAATTAAATTTATTATCACCAAAATAGATAATTACAACTTTCATAATAATAAAATAATAATAATTTACAAAAACCTAAAATTAATATTTTGAAAAACGACTAGGGTTTCTGAACAACCTAAACCGGAAAGAACGCTACCTTCAGCGACATTTATCGACGCCGAGTTCGCCCGTATCCAAGGCCCAACGGTGGCCGGAATGTCCCGCTTTGCTACCGTGGCCTCTGTCGCCCCATTTCACTTAATTTCGCCGATTCAATTCAATTTTTTGGAAAAAAACAATTTGAAGGCTTTAAAACATCCGAAAAATTCTGAACTAGCCCAAATATTTCAAGATAACTTTCTTGAATTTTTCTTTTCTAATTGAAATTTTGTACAAAACATTTTCCAATAATTAATTATTCAATTAATACTCCCGAAATAAAAAAAATTGTTTTGGGATACATGAACAATCCAAAAATTATGAAATCTCATGGACACTATTCTGGTATCGTCTAGAGTTGAGGAAAAAACGGAATTTTTTGGTACACTTAAAATGCTCAAATCTAATAAAAATATTTAGATTTCAATTAAAACATGTTTTTAAAATCCTTCCAATTCATTAAAACCGTTAACTGACTGAATGCTAACGAGTGAGTAACTAACAAGTCACTAATGAGCGTCTCTTGTTAAATCATCAATTGAACTAGCAAGTTAATTGATTCGGTTTCGTCCAATTTGTATTTTACATTAAGTATCTCGTTGATTTTAATCAATTCCCAATTTAGCAATCACGATTTAATTTCAAACATGAAATAAGTCCAACGCCACTCTATGTGTGTGACCTTTGGGCTCAGATAATATTAGTTGTATAATAATATAATTGACCATTAGTATTATTATAACGATTATGCATGAGATCTAGCAATCTGACATAACCCTTGATATTATCATGAGTTCCTATTTAGTAATTTACAATTACTATTATTGAACACTTAGTTTGAGTAATCTCATTTAACTAAAACTAGTAAATGAATTGTTACAACAATTGTCGCAACGGGCATAATTAAAGAAATCAATATAATAATCGATTTTCAACAAAGAACTATGTAATTCAACTATTATCTAGAAGGTCAGACACATACAATATTGTCATTTTTTATTTAATCAAGAATAAAGTTAAAATACACTTTCTTATAATGGTTGGAAAATTTGAGTATTTTTATATAAGTAAGAGAAGTCAAATTTTACTTAGAACTTTGTCTATATATAAGTTCTAATCATGATAAGGTTTAATTGGATTGAAGTTGTATATGATTTGGGCTCTTATTAAGTTGGGACCCTAAACCTATATATAATAGTGTTTCATGGAAAACAAAAAATTAACAATCATTATTCACATAACACAAACACTACACAAATTCGAGAGCAAAATCCCCTCATCCCCAAGAGTCTCGACCGAACCTTGCATGGATAGGTTTGGTTGGTTTTATTCTTTGTTCTCAATCGGTATACATGGCTCTAGGAGGCTCCTTATGTTAGGATTTGACCTCTCCTGATGTGGAATACTTCTAAAGGCACAAAAATTGGGGTGTTGAGGATTGTTTATGTTTTCTATAACTGAAAGATTTATTGTTAGACTTTCATTGGCATCAATGTAAGTGTTCATTAGTCTTAGAGTCATTTTAAATAAGTAAAGTATATCTTTTGAGATGATAAAAAAATGATTAAGTCCATTGTTAGTGTTGTGTTATGAAGCCAATTTGACTATTTGGGGCAGCTGAGATTCCTGTGGACTACGTCGACTTAGGCTGGTCCCACCCAGTCCCGATCTCGGGGGACTTCGGAGGCGGGGTTAACTTCGGGACTGGCCAAGTCTCGACCTCGCTCCCACGCAGTTCTGAGAAGAAATGCTTTTGAATCGATTTTGACAACTTAAACCCAAAGAAGTTAATTCTACTTTTGTAGGTTTTGTTAGCCTATAAATATAAGATGTTTTCGCTTTTAGTTCTATACATCACACAAATACTGTATCGTAAATAATCATCCTGTAAGTTAATATATTATAATAATAACACTTCGCTAACATATTTTTGTTATCAGAGATTGTATCAGATTTTCTGTGATATGCTAAAATACTCAATATAGATTATACAATGTGGCTCAGAATCTATCTTCCGGGTTTAAGAGAGCGGATTCGCCATAAAGAGAAACAGACGTACTTTTACATCAAGCGAAACTGCTATAGCAAATTATTTGTTTGCTTAATCTCCGCACTTTAAATTCTTGTCGCTTCCTTTATCGTCGCTTAAAAATTGAGGAATTTAGTGGATCTTAAATCCTAACAATCGTATCGAGCTCTCAGTTGTAGCTTGTTTGAGAGTTTAAGAATCGATACCCAAGGTTAAGGAATCAGGACACGTTGCAGAGAAATTTGATGGAATTGATTTTCCATATCGAAGTTTTATAGAGGATTATCCGTACAGAAGCTGTTCTAACAAACCACTGAGCAGGCCCGCAAGTACGGACGGCGATGAACGGCGGAATTGGGACAGACAAATTCAGTAATGATCGTGCCACGCTTGCCCAAGAACATCAAGGTTAATGCTACTCAATAATACCACCACAAACGGTCAATTTAATGGGTAACTTGTACCCAGAAATCTTCTAAACAATAGGGTATTTCACGAAAAAGACACCTTGCAAGATGTCGTAGAGACCTTAACGATTTCAATAACATTATTAATCAACTATCACCCGCCTCCGCACGTTGGACGCGAGATCCAAGGCCCCGATTTTGGTGGCTTGCGACTGAAAGCCTGGGAGCCAATGAAGCGGTTGTTAGTAATTTTGTAGGTACTAACAAGGTCAAACTCCAAAGGGTCAGAGAACGACTTGCCCCGAGAAGCGACATAAGCCTCATTTAGGTGAACGTGTCAGGCTCTATTGCTGTAGGGAAGAGGAAGAACGGAGAAATAGGTTTTGGGAATAAAGGAGATCACATAGCAGTTATGAATTTCGATTCACAGGTTTGGGTCAGAAGAAACAGTCACATGTGCAGCACTATGTTTCTAACGCGACGCTATGTTATGTCGAGCGATTATTTTTGATGCTTTGGTTTTATGTGTGAATGCTTCCGCTGACTCTGATAGCAGATTCCTCGCTTCTTTCATACCACTCCGCTTTATAGGAATATAAATGCAAATTATATCATGGTAATTTTGGGACGCTCATTCATTACGTGTGAACCGCTTTTCTAATGTAGCGATGCTAGACGCGAATTTGAGTACGTTCTGATGGTTCTTTCTGAAACTCTATTAAAGGTGGGGGCGTAGTTCAAGTTAGGGAAGAATTTAGCTCTCGTAGCCGATGGGCGATGGTTATCAAGTACTTTCTAATGGTGGTAAATCGGAAGTTCGGGAGCAATGGTTATAGCAAAAGGGTAGAAGTCATGTACTCTATACTTGGCCGACGCTCGGGGAGTGGACGTTGAATGAGGATCTAGGTATAAAGAAAAATGCTGAGATTCCACATGGGAGTTTCTAAGGAAGATGATAGATTGGCTATCGTGAAATTCCCTGCTCGGATGCATCGAGAGGTTCTCGAGGCCTGAGGAGCCGTGCAAATGAAGTCGTATCAAGGTGGAAAAGCTACCCTAACCGCCGAATGTAATACTTTGTTTGGGCGGCGAGTTCTAGCCCAAAGGAACTCGGTGCGATGCAACCGTATCATATGCATGAATTATATGTGCTACCGACGCGTTCAAAGTCACGCATGGTAGGTATTCCCAACCCCGATTATTTGCTAATCGCTGGGCGGTATTTCGACAATACAAGCGGTCAATGAATTAGATCAATGGAAGTCGTAGACGCGAATTTTAAGCGAAGGCATACCATCACGACCAACTGCTCGATGCCCAAGGTGCCTCGGGTCAAGAGATCAAGAAGGCAAAGGCAGCAGTACGGGTGATTTTCCTCGAATGGTAAAGCCTGAATGGGTAAAGCGTAATGAGTATTCCCCTGAATCTTTGGTAGTCAAGTTGGTGCTGTCATCGTGATGTTCCGGGATTGCAAAAAAAGGTACCGAGTCGGGACCGCCTGGGAGTTCGTGGATCATGAACTTAGAGTACGCCGAACGGGCCAAGATGGTGATCCGAAATAAGGCCAAGTGAGATTGTCATATGAAGCCAATTTGACTATTTGGGGTAGTGGAGGTTCGGGACTTAGGTTGGTCCCGATCTCGGTGACTTCGGAGGCAAAAGAACTTCGGGAGAAGTTCAAGATGATGCCCTGTCCCGACTCAAGCCCGGACGCGGTTCGGTATTGTTCAAGCTTGGTGCTAAGCCACAACTCGGGGGCCCAAAGAAAAGATCTATCCTTTGTAAAAGTTATTAAATTTCATAAATATGTGATGCTTTTCACGAAGTTCTATTCATCACACAAATACTAAAATACTGTAGAATAATCATCATAAAGTTAATAATATTAGGTCTATAATATTCTCAAGCAATGCTTTTGTTCTTAGTAGCTTCGTTGAGATTTTCAAGATATGCTAACATACTCGACATGATTATGTTTGTTTGCATGACTCTCAATGATCTTTTTGGTTTATAAGTGAATTCCCCGCAAAGAAAGAACAAGACGGACCTTTTACATTGAAGAGGAACCTGTATAAATAGTTTGGTCTGTTTAATTTCCGCATTTCTAAATTCTCATTCTTATTAGTTAATTAAACTCTAATAGTTAGATCATCGTAACCCATCAAAAATAGTCCACAAAGACTGCATCAAAATAGACTGAAAGATATCCACCAAAATTGTAGTCACATCACACCAAAATGATGCTTCAAACTGCAACAAAATAGACTAAAATCTTCTTTACAACTACAACCTCATGACACCAAATTTGAGCTAGAAAACTACAACAAAATAGACTCAAGAAAATAGAAAACAACTTCAAAACTGAGTATGTCGGGTGGATCAAAACTGCACCTGAATTCACTCAAAAGTGCAGCAAAAAATAGTCGCAATTATCCACTTGTAACAATCCAAACAATAGCAAAAATATACTCAAACGTCACACAGTAGACCTGGACAAAATCTGCTTAGAAAATACCTCAAAATAGCCCCTAATTTCAGTAGAAATCCATTAAACACATACAAACCTTGGTTGCTTAAAAAATTTAACCCTACAATATATTTATACTCCTAATGTATTTTTAAAGTATATTTTACTTCGCATTTAAAACTTTCAATATAAAAGATATAGTGTAGCCTGACGAAGACAAATATACTCTGGAATCCCCATGTATGAATACAAATGTACACATTCACTCTCAGAGTTATTTGAACTCAAGGCATGCATATTGAAAGGCTAATATCTGGAGTGTATATTTGAACTCAATATGTATGTAAAGAACATACATATATTATGAATACAAATATACACATTTTTAATTTTAGAGTATGTAAATATACTCTGTATACAAATAAATTAGAAATTATAATTCAATCCTGTTGATATTTAAGAGGAAAGAATTTTATTGAAATAGAGCAAAAAGCTCAACAACTGTACAATCAGATCTGTCCTAGAGGACAAGCAAACAAAATAGTTATGCTACTCTTTAAGTATATGTAAATCAAAATCCCAATCTACACAGAGCAACCAATTCTCATGTGTTCTTCGTATACCCTTCCACGTAACAACTTTGCCTTGAACCATTTGAATACAATGAGCAACAACATTAGCAATTCCCCTCCTTTGCTCCTTGAAAATTATGCTATTTCTTTCTCTCCAAATAACATATATAGCATAGTTAGCAACAAGCCTTTGCAACCTCCTTCTGAATGACTTACCACACCCTTTACTGAGCAACCACTCTTGTTCTCCTTGCCATCCCAAAGGTGCCCTAAACTTCTACAAACTACAGCAGAGAACTCACATTTGAAGAATAAGTGTTCAATTGATTCACATTCTTAACATAGCTCACACCTATTCTCTTGCACAATATTCCAGCTTAACAACCTGTCTTTGGTGGGAAGTTTACGTAAGCAGACAATCCAAGTAATGAAACCACACCTCAACATGTTTCTATTAAACCACATAATCTTCCACCAACTAACTACATCAGGATTCTCAAATCGTTCTGAATACACTCTGGTTGTCTCAAAGGTTCTTGACCCAAACCAACACATTTTGTCATCTTTTTCAGAAAGCAAAGGCATACACTCCTTACAATTCTTAATAGTCTGAGTTAATCTCCTTCCAGTTGGCTGGCACGAATTCTTTAAGCATCAGCAATGAAATCTCCCCTTATCCTTAGAGCAGATTTCTCCTGCACAGAGAATACATCATTTAGAACACCCATGAGGTGCCAAGAATCAAACTAGAAATTTGTGTTCTTGCCATCTCCAATTTCTATCCTGACATATCTGCAAAAATTTCCTCCAGGCCCACGAATCAGTATTTTTCTCTTTGCCCCATAAGCACGCTCCTTTAAGACTATAAGTATTGAGCCATTTGATCCACAAGGTCTTTTTGTTATAGCATATATTACATAAATGTTGAGTCATACAAGCAACATTCCACTCCTTTATCTTCTTTATACCCAAGCCTCCTTCATTCTTTCTCATAGTAGCCTGTTTCCAAGCAACTTTTGGCAAGAATTTCCCATTTGCTTTTCCTTTCCACAAGAACTTCTTCATGATCCTTTCAATAGAGCTAAACACTATTGCTGGAAGGAACACACATCTGCACCAATCATTTGTCAAATAACACAGTGTTTATTGAAGTAACTCTTAAAGCAAAACTAATATTTGAAGACCCCCACACTTCAACCTTTTTAGCAATGTAATTAGTAAGACCTCTACAATCATGAGCATTTAGGAGCTTTGTAGTGAGTAGAATGCCTAAATATCTAACAAGCAAAACATCCATAGACATCCACAGAATTCCAGTAAGCGTTTCCTCCTCCTCAGAGTCTACCCCAACAAAATAACACACACTTTTGTCCAGATTTGGTTTCAACCCTGTCCTACTTCCAAATTTCATCAAAACATGCTTGATAATCCTCAAATAACCAGAAGTAGCCCCACTCAAAATGAACAAGTCATCAACAAAACGAATACTAGATATATTGATCTCCTTACACATAGGATGGTACACAAAATCCATATTAGAAGTTCTAAACTTCAACAACTTAGTGAAAAACTCCATTATAAGGATCAATAGGTAGGGAGAAATCGGATCCCCTGCCTAAGCCCCCTGGTGTTGTGAAAAAGCCATGAAGAGAGCCATTGATACTCACAGAAAACCAGGCACTTATGACACAAGCTTTTATCCACTCCAAAAATCTACAAGGAAATCCCATCCTCTCCATAATTGTCCAAAGAAATTCCCAATGCATAGAATCATATGCCTTCATAATGTCTACCTTCAAAGCACATATAGGCATTCCTAACTTCCTATGATACCCACATACAAGTTCTTGCATAAGTAGAATGCCATCAGTAATTTTCCTGCCAGGAATGTATGTAGATTGGTTGATGCCAATAACTTTGGGAAGCACAGTTTTGATTCTAGGAGCCAAAATAGCAGAGATTCCCTTGTATATAGTATTACAACATGCGATAGGCCCAAAGTTCTTCATATTCTGATGGTTAGGTAGCTTTGGAATGAGTCCAATGACAGTGTTGTTTATATACTTCGACAAAAACCCAGTAATAAAGAAACTCTGAATCGCCTCAATCACGCTCCCTCTGATTATAGATCATGAATCTTTATAGAACTCAATAGAGAGACCAACAGGGCCAAGTGCCTTTCCAGACTTCATACTAAGAAACACTTTCTCAATCTCTTCAGGAGATACCACGGCGTCCAACATAGCCTGATCTTCACTGTCTAGAGTCTTGGTGATGATCTGTTCCTACTGTTTGTGACACAAGAATTATTTTGAGTACATAAATCTTGATTAACAACTTGGAGGTATGGCTGAGTGGCTTAAGGCATTGGTTTGCTAAATCGACATACAAGAAGATTGTATCATGGGTTCGAATCCCATATACATTCTACATTCCCGAAACGGATCATATCAAATATTTCACATTTTCTATGATCATCTTTATTTCAAATGGAGTAATCCCTTATCTCGGATCGGAGATGCTAACGGACGGGCGGGGACCTCTACCGCCTCCTGTCAAGTATGATCCCCAGACATAGGCAAGCGTTTTCTTTCAATAGCCGGCTGATGCTTGCATGGGTGTGATCTGCTTCCAACAAAGTCAGTTTGATAGAAAGAAGGGAGGTTAGCGAGATCCTGGATGCCTGCAAAAGCTCGGAGTGGGGTCAGGGTCTGTTGGGTCTGGGAGCTGTATGAATTGGACTATATCTTTCTTCCAAGTCCATGGCCTATTTCGGGTTCACTCGGAGCTTTGGCAACAACCACACAATCATAATCTTCACTAATGTTACCCTGAGCATCCTGAATAGACACAAGACTGTTTTGAGATTGATGTTTGCTCATACTAGTACGAAAAAACTTTGTGTTAGCATCCCCATCCTTATATCATATCATCCTAGCTTTATTTCTGTATAACTCCTGCTAATCATCACTCATCACTTTATATTCTTTATCAAGCCTCCTCAAATTATTTAGCCTTTGAGTACTTAGATCCCCATTACTTTTCAATCACTCTGCTGCTCAGATTAGAGAACACATTTTGGTTTAAATCTTTCAATTTCTCCTTCATTTTCTTCAGCTTGTGATCCAATATACATGGCATGACCCTGTACTTCCTCTGCCCAAACTTCTTGAAGTAGAACTCAGGAGAGTCTCATGAGAACTCCAACAATGACAATATTTAAAGGGCTTGGGCTCACTTGGAAAATCAGCATACAAAGATACATTCACAGAACAATGATCAGATATCATCTCAGGAGCTACATCAATAGTGCATGTTCTCATCTCATCGAACCACTTATTATTGAACAGAACTCTAACAAGCACTCTCAACATCCTTCCCAATTCCTGCACCAAGTATAGAAACTACCACTGTGAGGATACTCCATGAGGCCCAAATCTCTAATACAACAATTGAACTCCTCCATTGCCCCAATGTCAGGATTATTGCCTCCCTCAGCTTCACTCATACACTTTGAACAATATTAAAATCTACCCCCACTATCCAAGGAGATGAGCCTGCATCACTTTCAGCCTTTATCATAGATTTCCACAGCTCACTCCTAGCAATCTTATTGTTTCTACCATAGACTGCAGAAAGACAGAACACATCACCACTCTTAATGCCAAACTGCTTCACATTAACCAACATATGGTGATCACTGCTGCTAACAAGGGTAATATCAGGCTTCCAATATACTCAAATTCTACCAACTTCACCCTCTATAGTATTATGTACAAAATGCCAATCAGGAAAAATAGTATGCACACTACTTGTAATAACCCGTTACGCTAGTACATTACTTTAAAATTTTACATTCAAATCTAAGCCATCAGATTTCTAAAGACTAAAGTTTTAAATTAACCGAACCTAACTTTTAATTGCCTATTTTAAATATCTTCTCATCCTTATCCCTCTTTCATCATCATCAACTCATCCTCATCCCCCTTTTCTCGAGGTCTTGGGCCGAACTCTCGCAACACACAAATAAGAAATTTTCCATTTCTCTTCGATTGCCGTCAAACTCAAAGCATCAAGCCATTTAATATCTTCCTCTCATCATCTTCTTTGAATTAAGGTAAGAAAGTCTAAATCTTTCGGGGATATTTTTGGATTTTGGACATAGTTGACTTTTGCTAAATTGAATTTAATCGTAGGTTTCAAAGTTTGTAATTATTAAAAAATTAAGTAATATAAAGTTAGGCTAGTTTAGTTAAGATGTTGTTTGAGGTTTGTGAGATGGTTGACTTTTCCTAAGTGCTAATGACTTTACGTTGACTGGTAAAGTCTATGCTAATTGCATCTTATCGTAGGCTTGTTGTAAGGTTAGAATCGGTGGATTTATAACCCATTACCGGGTTAGCCGAGAAAGCTAACCGTAGTTTCAGCCTGTAATTGTATTTCGGAGATATGGCCAAGTTATTTTAATGAACACTCGGCGCTAAATGTTAATTTAATTCTATGCTTGACTAAAACGCAGCTCGATAGCGTGGAAATTTTGTATATCCCACTTTTGTCATATTTCCTTGTCTTGTCATTTTTTGCATCATGGTAGCAACTGCTCCAATTTAGAATCGCAACGATCTCTGTAACTAAATTATGCAGAGGCTTTGATCAGACTTTCCTGCTTTGAAAGAAGCCGGGATCGTGGAAACGGCAATTACCGATCACAGTTCGTAGGATTCTTGCGGGTAAACAAGAGAGTGAAAGACTTATCCACGTACCACCTTACTTAACTTCACTTTAAATCTGTGCGAAACACGCCATCGCGTGATGACATGCGATCAGACATTTACGTGGCGCCAAGATTGGCTGGCGAGTAATAAATAACTCTCAACTTACGCTTCTTGTAGCAGCGTATTTCATTTTACTGCTCTCATGGGTCAGCTCTAATACCCCTCTCAGATTGCAAGCCTGGTCACTGCCCGATCGATTTATGATCGTGAGACGCTTTTAGCCGCGCTTGATATCATTTGGGAACAGAGTAAAGGTTCTCGGGAGGTGTCATCGAGTTACGCATTTACTCAAGGACTGTAAGATTATGATAATGAATCTCTATGTTTTAATGACAGTAATAAAGACTCTCCCTTCCTCATGATACATGCTATTCTACTTTTATACTACTCAGAGTAAGAGGGCTTCTACTTTATACTCTAGATAAGAAATGTACGATTATCTTATGATCACTGCACAAGATTGTTGTATACGTACTTTATACTACTAGTGATAAGCTGCTGGCTCGGGCCTTTATACTACTGTGAGAGATAAAACATGGCCTACTTATACTTCGTATTAGCCGATGATATTCATGCATCACTTCACAGATCAAGCAATTTTATAATTACTTTAGAGAGATAAAGAGCTATGTTATTAGCACCATCCCTATGTACTCCGATCAAGATACGCCGCATTGGGAGATTAGTTTTTCAGGAGATGGTAGAGATTGCCCACGACCAGAGTTATACGTCATTGAAGCCCCATTTTATTCTCAAGCGATTACGTGTCTTATTTGCACTTGATTATATCTCTCGAGTTACGTTACGCCCGAGACATTCTCCTGATTTTACGATACTAGCCTTATTGCAGAAATGCCAGAGATATACATATTTATTCAATATATCTTTGACTCACATTTTAAGCTTTCACCCCGCTAGTGCTTGCTCACTGCTCGGCGCTTACACTCCTATTCGCCAGGCTATATTTCATTCAAGGCCAAAGGCCGACAAAGGCAAGCTGAAATGAGACCTGCTTGGTAGTTTATATATTTCTATGCATTAAAAGTGAAGATCTAAAGGTCAAGTGATCCCACATGCCTCTGCCACACACACATTAACCATTTCGATTGTCAGATTATTTTCAGACTTTAAATTGGCTTCAAGAATTATTTTGTATCTAGTTACCTTATTTTACTCAAATAGAATTTTACCATTATCAAGGTTTTTGAGATATGCTATATATATAATGAAAGTAATTTCTATTAGAGATCACTTCACGTATTCTAAATTTTAAAAACTATTTTTTTCTAAAATTTTAATTGTAAATAATTTTTCGGATAAAACGCTTAGTCTTAAACTTACTCTCGCTCGTAATTATAACGATTCTCACTCGCTATCAGTCTGCAGCCCATTAGCATGACTTGGAGTTATAATGGCTCCTGCACGATCGACCTCACTCAGCCATCAGGCCCACGTCCATTGGGCATTACGAGACTTAAGCCATAACGATCACCCCGCATCGACCTCCATGCGACCGAATCTGAACCAGTGTTTATGCACTACAACATTGTCCATTCTAACTTTATTTTCTACGAGACAAATAATATCAAAATATTTGCAAAGATTTTATATTTTTTATTTTTTATAGAGGCAGTTTGCACCCCTCACATTCCACAATTTGATCTTCATTTATACTTGGATAAGGGGTGATATATCCTCTGACTTCTCCTAGTTCGACACTAGAGTATTGCCTTTATACTTTCCTCCACCCCCTGTAGTGTTGACCACTGGCATCGCCCTACTACGAGACCCCTTGATCTCAATAGTGCCTCAGATCCTACCATCGCCTTACTATTAGACCTTGGTGCCTCAATAGTAAGGGACTAGTAGGATTAAGTATCACACTATCAGCCTTATCTTTGATTTTCCATTGCATAATCGCCTTTGGTTTCTGCTGATAGTTGACTACTCGTGCATCACTGCTCTTTTGGATGCTATGAGAAATCGTCAATCGAATTTGTCCTGTTTTGCAGTTTGAAATCCGAATTTTAGGTTGAGAGAATATTGTTGAGGTTTTTTGCACAGAGAGATTAAGAGAGAATGACATAAATTTTGGGTGAATTTGGTGATTTTGTCTGTTCTTTTTTAGATTAATTATTACTCCGTATATATTAATGTGATGAGGTGCCCCATATTTGGAAAGGTGGTTGTGTGTATATTGGATCCCAATTGTTAGCACCTTGAGCCCAATATCTAATTTAGCACCATAGGTACACCAGAATCAATATCGGTCCTCATTCTATCTTTTCAGAAATCAAAGTTTACTTTGTCGAATAGAGGTGCCATGGAAGAAACTGTACATTTTGAGGATCATAGAAACTTGAGCTAGCCATGATCGATAAGAAAGAGGATAGATTCAAAAGCGTTCACTGGCTATTTCAAGCGACACTTTTATTCGCTAATTCCTTTGCCTCAAAATCAAACTTGATTTAGAGCATGATTTAAACGATCGCTTTATTAATTTTTAAACGGTAATGATCTAATAATGTAAACATATATAATTGAACGTGCCTTTAACTTACTTAGATAGTAACATAGTCTAGTATATTGTTCTATATTATATTATATTTGATTATATGAAGTTACTTTGCATTATATGGTAACATGGCCTAGCATATTGAAGTACATATAGGTTTTAATTACTTTTTCACATAAAGTAATCTAGAAAATAAATTCAGCTAACCATAAAAACGAGATTACCAGTAAAAGAAAATGATTCAATTAACTCAGAAAAACATTAAGACAATAAAATAAAAATTTCTACATGTATCCCCTCCATAAAATTGGATAACAACTAAGTGGCACAAAACGTTCGATCAAACTGAGATATGGATGTTATTTTTAGGAACCAAAAAAGTTAGAAGAAGAAGATTAAAATGAAGTTGTGGTGTGGAATCTTCTATTTACTAGTCAATTGAGAGAGAGAGATTTATTTTTTCTTCAATTGGTAGAAGTGGGTTTCGTGGGGTGTTATTTAACGAGGGGGTTATAATAGTCATTTCCACCATAAACTATATAACGCGGTAGGCAACATGAGGGCCGACTGGGTCAGACACGTGACTCGCCAAATTCTCCTTCTATCATGCTATGAGAATGCTACATTCTTCATTTTAACCGACTAAATGTATTTAAAAATAGCTGAGAGTAGTGAATACGTTGATTAAAAGTGTAATAATTTTGAATTATAATGACCGGAATGATCAAAAGTGAAATGTTGGTAATCTTCTATTCAGACCAACACCCCTGTCGGTCAGCCTGAGCGCTTGGTAATCATAATCCAACACCGTAGTCACCAAACCGACGGGACGACTCGCTTTTAAAACTATGTTTCATCCAAAAAATTTGATTTCCATTAATATTTCAAAATAATAACAAGCTTTTAAAATTACAATCCATCAAAAGTATATCTATCCAACCAACCCATATATATACAACATATCCTAAAAGACAAGAATGCCAAGTAATGGCTGGGCTACAACCGAGTAGCAAAGATCGTATCTGCATTACAAATTAACCGCCGACAAGCGCTTAAAGTTCAAAAGGAAAATACAACAATCAAAACCGGCTTGACAACACATCAAAATGAGACCAAGGAGATCCCCGCCCACCCGACGCCACCTAGCCACTCAACAAACTGCCCAATGCCTCCGTCGAACCCCAAATTGCCCGCGAACCCGACATTAACGAAATTCCGCCCAAAGCCGGGTGCGGGGCTGTAAGAAAGCCTTAAATGAAACTTAACACAAGTGGGTAAACTTACCATACGTAATCCAGAGCCGCATAAATATTATAATAGCCCAACATGAATAAAATACGATATATATATCCAAGACTACCACAAAGCTGCCAGCATGTCTCAGCATAACATGTTAAGATATAATAGAAGGTCTCAATAAGGCACACAACACCTTAATGAAATCAAGGTGAGACACAACAATGACTATAACTCTAGTCATCACCTTCCTCTATCTCCCATATCTCCACAAATATACCAATTCTAATGCGATATACTCAACTGGCCTCTACTCAAGTGAATGGATCAATCAAGCATTAACCACCGTGATTTATACCGAGTATAAGGCCAACATCAATGCCCATAAAGAAGCGATAATAGATTCACATCGCACTTATACCAAAGTATAAGGCCAACACCAACAATGCAGATAGGAAAGTGATTAGATCTCTCCCACGCACTTTATACCGCTATACCGATTAACAATACATAGCAAAGTTAGATAATTAGACTACACCGCACTTATACCAAGAGGCGCTAATAACGTCACATGTCCCCGCAAAGAAGTCACCTAACCCTAATCATCCCAACATGTGGTCAAATCATACTCAGCCACCCTTTATTACACCCAACCAACACCTCTCAATAACCAACTACTCTACTCCCAACAATATCCCAATACTAAACATCTCAACTGCAATCAATCACGCCGACCGCCCGGGAGCAAGGCTAATACATATAAGTGCCGATACATGTAAATACAAAAAGAGCCGACCAAAGTGCCATGTAGTCTAAATATAAGTCGGGAGTTCAAGCTATTACTTACTCCTCAATCTTCAACGCTGCATATAATCACAAAATCATATCACGGCCACAAACGAATCACACATAATCGCATAAACCATTATACGATATCATTCTCACGTAATCATAACACAAACGACATGTACATCATTCTCTACATAATCATACCACAATAAATATGTTCACATTAATTTAAAGTAAGTACGTAGTAAACAATCCATGGTATAAGTACTCACTCTCGCTAAATACTACTACAAAACTTTCGCAAATCACAATCACGGTAACTGCCTCCTTTCCACGACCAACGCCTAACAAAAAACACCTTTAAAGTATAATCAAGACTCATCAGCAATACATGCTCTAAGACACAGATCAACTCTTAGTGGAACTATTTAAACGGTCTAAAATGACGGATAAACAACGAATTTATAATCCCGCCGGCTCACAACCCAATCATTCTCGCTTAGAATTCGCCTTTACTTTTAACATTTCATATCAACTTATAAGTCATTATATTTAACAATCAAGTCCATAATTAACAACCTATACCAAAAATATCAATTATAACCTCAACTTAAAATCACACTTTTTTCAACCTTAACTCCTTTAATCAATTTCTAAATCACAATTTAACTACAACAACCACAATAAGGTCCCAACAAACTCTGCACATTTAAAGTCTTAAAAAATATATCAACCAAAAGTCAACTAAAAACCTAGAAAAGTCAATCAACCATAACATCTCAAACAACCCCAAAGCATGAATTCATCACTTATATATCATAGAACCCATAACAAACTTAGAATCAACATAAAATTGAGTTATGTCAAAAAAGTCAACCAAAGTCAAACCTCAAAATCAACCAAAACTCTTATTTTTCTTACCTCAAATTTAGGGAAAGAGGTTGGGAAACCTTAGTAATCAACTTGAGTGATCTTTATACGCAACAAAGCGAAGAAACTACAGGAAAAAAATATTATTTGCGTTTCAAGAGAGCTATCGCCAAGGCTTCAAAACGTGGAGTTTAAGATATTTTGTGTTTCATTTAGACAAGCATGAGTTACTTAACTCCTAAGTCATGAAAAACCGCATTGTGAGTTTGTGCCCGACTGTTTAATCGAAGTTATCGAAACGAATCCATCTAACTTAACTCTCGAATTATCCCTGCCAATATTACTAAATTTTAAATGTAATTCACTTAATAAATTTTTATGAATTAATATTATTATCAACTGAACGGTTATTATAATTCACCTTCTTTTAAATAGTTGAATATGATCACTCACTATTCTCTAATAAAGTTTTGAATTTGATTATCAATTTTAAATGCTCATTTCAAATATTTGCATATACATTTCTAAAAAAAATTCTAATTTTAACTTTTTCAAAAATTTAAGACAAAAACACATTTAATACCGAGTACTAGTTAACATTGATTTATTTCATAAACTACATATAAACATTGGTCAAATGGGATAAGTTAGGGAAATAAAATAAAAGTGAAAGAAGACAATTTTCATGGAAAGGAGGGAGTATAATATTTGATAAAAAATTATATCAAAAATATAGTATTTAACATAATTTACTATTAACAGGACAATTTTGATTCATGACAAAGTGATGAATAATAATCAATATTAGAAAGTTTATCAACCCATTGTAACGCGAAGAAAGATTTTATTATTTATATGCACACCAATAAAATAAAACTCTTTTGGGTAAATCTTTCTAGGTACAAAGATATTTATCAAACGACAGGTCCGAATTACGCCTAGTTATTCCTCCTACATATGCTACATCTACACAGGCTTGATTTGACGTGAGACTCGAAATGGATTCGAGATCGGGTCTTGATTTGATACGTGCCTCGAACAAAGCCTGGGACGAGGTTTTGGCCCGATATGGTCCCGAACCGCGTGCTTTGATCCCTTGTGATTGTGGCGGACTTGATATTTTATCTTTGACGGGAGCGCATGGAGTGGCCGGTCGATGTGTAATTGAATCTTTTTGATATACGAGTTGATTTTCGACTCTGAACGCCTCGGATACGGGTAGGTTAATAGACTTAACTTGGGCAAATACGGGCAAGCTGTCGACTTGAACCCTCCCTCGGATATGGTCGTCAGGTGTTGACTTGACCATTCATGGATATGTGAGTTGGTGTAAACTTGAGTATGGTTCGAGGAAGGATACTTTAACAGCTTGATTTTGTATGGCCGACTGGGCCAGAGCCGAGTCACAGAATACCGAACTGTTAGAACCTTGAAGTTTATGAGCGGGCAAAGTGAGCTATATCATGTCACGGTGTCCTAGGACACTTATATGTAAGATAAGTATTAAACCTACGTTAAATTTTTAAATGGGTAAAGTCGGTTTAGACACTTCCATTCTATGCATCATAAAAATATATTTACTACTTTCTTCAATATATTTAAAGGTTAATAATTTTTTCACTCCACTTCTTGATATCGACACTCCATTTCTTTGTTATTTTGGAACAACTTTTGTACTACAATTGGAGCATCCTTATAAACAAGTGGAGTGGAAAAATCATCGATCTATATTTATGCTTACATGTTTCTTGTAATAAACCCGCTCGTACTCAATATTAATCGTAATAGTATACTAGCTGCCTATGGATTATTTCGAGGAGAAATCAAAAATTTCGGTTGAATAAAGGAAAATACAATGGATCGGTCGGTTGGTAGTACATTTCAAGCTTTTTTTTTAAAAATTTTAAAAAGTCAGAATAAATTGAATGATATTATCATGGAAATCAATAAGCACATTCCTTTTATTATGCCTGCTATGCATAATCAGGTATCAATTCATTTACTCTGTCAAGTTAAACGTGATTACCGGAACTTAGTGTTCACCTTAGTATCAGATATTACTAGTTTGGGTTCTCATGATAATTTAAGGGGTTATGAGCGATTGCTAGATCTTACTCATTAATCGTTATAATAATAGTGTACTGGTCAATTATTATTATCATACAACTTACTTTCATTATCTCGAGAGAGCCTGTAAGGTCACACACACACACATACAAATGACAAGTGGATTATATTTCATGTATGAAATTAAACTACATTTGCTAAATCGAGAGTCGATCAGAGTCAACGAATATTTCACTGGGATTTTTACATTGATAATGTAAAATATAAATTGATGAACCCGACTAATTAATTAGTCAATTGAATTAATTGAGCAAGTTGTTGAGCTTCGTTAGTAACTTCATAGTTACTATTAACAACTTCAGAAGGTTGATTTTACTTTAATCTGCCACTCCAAACTTAACGGCTTGCCTCATTAAGCTTGCCCTGCTGGACTTTTAGGGTTTGATATATATGTGTGTTTTCATGAATTGAAAAACAAAACCTAGCCTCCTCCTTTTTCCCTATTTTGTCGAAATATTCAAGTGAAAGAATTGGAAAATTCTTCTCTTGATTTTTCATCCAATCAATCTATGTTCTGAAGAAACAAAACGTAGTGATTCAACCTCTCCTGGTGTGGGATTCAACTAGAGGCACCATTTGAGTGCTCAACGATGGAATCTAAAGGAGGCTTCGTAAAAGAATTTGTCGATAGACTCCGCATCACTGCAGTCATTTCTCCGCATTCATATTGTTAATTATGTGTTTTAGATTAATTTATATCATTTCTTTAGGATCCGGGGATGTATGAATTTGGTGTTTATCACAAATGAAATTCATACTAGATTCTAACAAAGCAATATTCCCCAGAGCCTACTCAAGTTTGATATATTTTATCTAATTTGATCAAGTGCCGAAGACAATAAGTAGTTAATTTTCGATTATTTCATGATTTGTATATTCAATGAAAAAATCAACCCATTTTATATATATTTTACATGGTTGGAATCATCATTTCATGTATTGATTTTGATGATTTGAAGTTTATTTAATTATTTCATGAATTGAAAGGGATTAAAAATTGATTAATTTGCATTTTTAATTTGAGGTAGAATCATTTTCGATTTTACAGAGAGGTTTAGAAATTTGCAGTACCATGAAATTAAATATGTGTGTTCTGACCTTGAGGTTCATGCCAGTTGTTTTTCAGAATTTTTGAATTTTAAGTACCCAAAAATTCATTGAATTTCTGGATTGTTTTGGGTTTAATCAAAAACCGAACTGCTTTTTGATAAAATTCCACTTGACGTGTTCAATAATGATATTGTTGATGTTCCAATTAAAACTCCCAGAATTTTTTGAACTTTTTATGCCTTCAAATGTTTTGCCAAAAAGTTGCTAATTAATCTAGAAACGAAACGAATTACCAAAGATCGGTTCAACTCGAGATCACCTCCGGCGCGTCCACCGGACGAGCCCATCGAATGCACTACCGCACCGCCAGTGCGTGTCAGTCGTGGTACCGGAGGCCGCCGGTTTTGCCAAGGAAGTTCGTCAGTCTGCTTTAGAAAAAAAACCTTAAATGTATTTTATGTAATTATTTTTGTTTTAAAATTTATTGGTAATTATTAATTTCGGTTTTAAATGTTAATCATAAATTTTGTCATTAAGATGATTGAATATATATATCTTGAATGACATTAAATTTGATTTATATTTCCTTTCATAATTATTTTCATTAATTGATACTTTTGAAAAATATGTTTTACGCGACTTTTAATTTTGAATTTTGGAGTTAATTACTTGTAAGTAATTATTCCATGATTTATGGTTGATAATTATTGTAATAATTATCATTAATCATGTGTGTGAATATATTTTTAAATTCAAAATTTACATTAATTGATAATTAATTATAAAATAACGGGTAATTAATTAGTCAATTATGAACACATTTAATCTCTCATTTCATTTAATATATATGACATTAAGGCATTTATTTGTTCTAATATTTTGCCAATATATATTGTTATGGAATGGAAATGAGGGTATTTAGATATGAGATCCAGCTTTAATTTATTTATTTACTGGCCTCGCTGCATCGAAGTCAGAAACGAATTGCTGAAATGTGATTTTTATTCTTGTATTCATTTACCCACAAGCCTACGTGGCCGTCTCAAGCTTGGGCTAGAGTAGTAGTATGTACCGGCCAGGCATTGAAGATAAGATTTCCACAAAGACGGCACTGAGAACTCGAGGTTTCAAGGCCGAAGAATACAAAAGACTGGGCACTCGTTAAGGTCAGAATAGGACGATAAGCAAGATTTCAATTTCAAGCATGACGTAATGAAGGGCTTCGATGATCACCCAAAGTATTTGGTTTAATCGCAGATGCTTTAACCTGGCTTGGTTTTGGTATACAAAGTCGTAGCATCCTCGTATGGTACGCTAAAGACACACAAGAGCTATGTAGTTTCAGAATTGATTGGTAACCTAAGTACTATTGTGCCGGATTCAAAATGCATTAAAGTGTCAGCTGCTTGAATCGGGCATAATAGACTTTGGTACCTAATATTACTTTTACATAATCAAGTTGATACCTACTATTATACTTGATTCAAAAATGTATGCAAGTGTTGCTGCTGAGGGGGGGTATAGTAGTAGATCTTGACAATTAGACATTTTGTGAGATTAAGTACTCTAGTATTATATTTACAATTCATTTTGTAAATACGCATGATTGTTTCAACTAAGACTGCTTATTTTAAGTTGCATATTTCCTATTATGTTTGGCACATTAAGTTTACTCTATTTTATTCACTATCTACTGGGCAAACTAAATGCATGACTTTATAATGTGAAATAAAATAAGTTAAGAAGAAACCGAATGACTATTGAAATAAAGTGTTACAACAGCGATCTCCTTCAACCATCGAGAATCGGTCAGGATACGATAGGATAAACTTTAAATACCACAAACATTTAAGACTTGATTCAATCTCATGTTGATATCGCTGTATGAACTTTTGGTCTAAGGAACAAAGTCACATGATATGATCGAGCGATACCATTTTTTACTCAATCAAGCGATGATGCCATGGTGCCACTAATATGTCATATTGTCTCCCAGCCACTCAAATAAGCCTTAAATAATAAATAGTTTGATCTCTTTATAACTCGACAGAAAAAAATATTGAAATCTATCTTGAATGTCAGTATCTACATCTCGTGACATGCGATTGGTATTTAGTTTTCAACATGATGAACATGTTTCATGAATTGCGATGAAACAAAAAGCTTATGGTAATGTGAATCAAGCAAAGTTATCTATTCTGCTCGCTAATTGCATGTACGAAATAACATTTAAACTATAAATAGAAGTTAACGATTCGCTTCATTATTTCGAACTTCAAAGCATTGTAGTTAGTTGATTTTAAGTAACATTTAGAAATTGAAAGAGAGATTTGATTAAATCATATCTCAAATAATTTGTTGTCGCCGTAATGTCTCATAGACTATCGCTGGCTGAACACTAGTTTTGACTACGATTTAATCACGGATATTTAGCCAAGTATAACAATACCGAAGACAAGATACCAAAGAAAGTTATCTAGCCTTGTGTAAATGATATGCATCACATTATAAGAGCACACAGCTTTTAAATCCTCCAATGTATGGGTCAGACTCTAAACTATTTTCTTTTAATTTCACAGAAGAGTAGAAATGAATGTCATGTTTGACAATAAACACATTTCCCATATCGTGTGATTCTCGCTGACATGAAACATTACTCTACTCTTCTTTTAAAAGGACACCTTGGCTAATGCATTGAATATAATACTTATGGATAATGACTCGAACAAGACTGAGTATAATCTTGAAAAAGAATTAAGTCAACTCTTACTAGACTTAATGGAGGTTCGCTAGTCTAAATTAAGGTTGTATGTTTACATATACAAGTTAATCAAGATTTGAGTCATTGAATAATACACGCATTCTTGATAAGCGGTACGGAAAGCGAATCATACGAATACTATCAAGTTCGAAATGGCATCGAAGGCACATATCATCCGCAACGACATCGCTCTAATCTTAAAACGCACTTGCCGGTGACATTAATGCACTGGGCGAATCAGGTTTAATGAAGTTAAAACAAACGGACGAGATCTTCAACTCTCATATGTACCAAGATAATTTCATTCTAACCTTACGGGGTTATTAGTCGAGCGACATAGTGCGATCAGGTTTAACGTGGTCAAACACAAAGAATGAAATACTCTTTCACATATTGTTGTCATACACCTACCTTTAAATTAATTTATTCATATTCAATCGCGAGACAACTCAAGAAATGGTGGTTCGATAAACAACTTTGAAACGCCTCAGATAGATAAGTTAGTATTATTACCAGAGTAGACATAATTTAACCTCAAATCCAAAGTTGATATTAAGTCATTTTGTACATAACCGTATGAGTTCGCATTTATTTCCATCTACTATGTTGCCATTGCACTTGCTTGTAATGTGATAGTCTCTCATTATGAAGTACAAATAGTGGAAATAAATATGTGACACGAACGATTCAAGTTGGGTTCGTAGGAGATACCAATCCAAAGATTAGAACCCTTCGGGTTATATCAAGGAGTATTCACTCTTGATGCATTTAGCCAAATGCAAAGGATACGTATGACAACATGAATAAATAATATTCCAAAGAAATGACTTAAGGTCATGGTAAATAAGACGTGAATATACGGGTCGGTATAAAACTCTATTTTATCTTCTCCGGACGGTGATTCATCTGTGAGTAAAGAGCTCCATTCTATATTACTTTGATGGTGAATCATCGAAGTAAATAAATATATTCTCATTAAATGAGCAATCACCATGCTTAATGAGTTGTTTAATCATACATTTGGTCGAGAAACTAAAGATTAAACATATTCATTGGTCGACTATGTCTTCGTGTTTATTTCAAACTTTCTTATTACTATTCCACAAACAGAAATATCGCGCTTCAGTTAAGTTATCCAAGTTAATGTTCCTAAGTAATGATCAATGGATGACGGATACTGACATTGTTATTGGAACTTCACATCTCAAGCCGAGAAATAAAAAGAAAAAGTTTTTATACTACTAGAATCTAAAGTTGCGTAAAACTTAAGATCGAAAGTATAATGGAGATAAATTTCACTTTGATAATTTGACGAAAGTCAATAAGAATCAAGAGTGATTTAAGAACCTCAGTTCCTGTTGCCGCTGGGAGCCGTAACTGCATAAAACGAAGTTTATACACTAAATGTTGAAGAAATCTTCCTACAAACCCAAAAGTAGTTGATTAGCCCCCATACATTTAGAGCCCAAATATGCGACACACGCCATTTATCAACATTATATATATTGTACAGCTTGCATGACATTTGCTTGTTGTTTAAGATGTCATGAAGCTCGAGGTGATTGAAATCTATAATAGATTAAATTCTATAAATAGATGTATTTCTTATCGACAAGTGCAACTTCTTCATTGTGAGATCTAATCCCACTCAGTGTGGCCTCACATTAATGAGCGGCCAAGCTCCATTACATAGTAATATGATTCACCCCAGATGACGCCATTAAGGTCATGCGTTGTGCACCACAACCATGATAGCATGATTCCCGTGATCGAATCAGGAAGTTTTACTTCAAAGGTATTCACGCTGATTCGAAATACGCCAAGTAACTTTTCTTAAGTGAATAGGTAACTATAGTTACAATGGAATGGACGCTTGTCGATCTTCACCAGAATCAACGTGAGGCATTATGACGCTTGTACCATATGTGAAAAGCTATTAGCTAAGAATTTCAATAATAGGATCGAAGTCTAGTATGCCTTCGATGAAAACCAAAAGAAAAACTTGAACTCTCAGATTACAACTTGACCCTACTAACTGCTTTTGTTGGTAATGTTGTTAAAAGAATGTGCATTTAATAAGACAAAGTGCTTTTAACACTCGAGTCAGGTTGTAAACTCCACCCGATAACCCCGGTAGCCGTCAAACCCATTTCGATCATAGTCGCGCATGACCATGTCGTGATAATCTTAGTCAGTCATCAATGATTCCTCGGGTCAAGTAGACGGCCGACGAATGTAAAGACCGAACAAGTAGTATTTCGATAAAGGACGTACTATAATCACTATCCTTTGCTTTACATGTCTCGAATGACGAATGTCACGCAGTTTACGATCCATGTATGATTTAAGCATGCATCTCAAGTCGAGATCCTTCCCCCGCGATCCTTCCCCTTGGTTAAGAATAAGAAACGCCCCTGCCTAATCACGGATAGTTGAAATTCATTATTTTGACGGTTATTGAAACATAAATTAGTAAACTATACTTAAGTTGTTTAATTTATAAAACTAAAATGGGTCAAAGTCGGTATTTAATTAAGATAAGTATTAAAATTGTCAGAGTAGTAATTTTATTTTCTGGTGTTACGATTAGACGCTGAACGAGAAAAGGCAACTGGATCGACAGACGGACGCTTTTATTTACAACTGCGAGTACAAATCTCTACGAATAGAACCCTTCATATATATTTTACTTATATATTTCTGCCCGTATTTTGTCATGGAACTATTTTGACACATGTGATTGAAAGTGATTGGTAGATTTATATTGGCGACATTAATCATGGGGTTACGTATTCATACATGGTAGATAATCGAGATGTTGATTTATATTACGAGATAAAGGTAGATATTGCGAGAGATAGTTGTGATTTATTCATGTTGTTATATCAGGGTGGCGTTTGAAAATTGTCGAGGTAAAAGAATAGCCTGAATTTCCAACTTAAGTTCTTGTGTTCTGGCCCTTGCTCTGCATTTCTCGATTGTACCCTTGGCCGGCACTGTTGTATTTCCTCGCGGCCTCATGGCGGTTGTGATCGATTTATGATCGTGAGGATATTTTACCGTGCTTTGATATCGGTTTTCAGAGTAGAGAAGGCTGTCGAGGTCATTTGAGTTATTGAAAGACTCAGAGACAGAACACTTAAATCTCATACTGGGATGATTGGGGTGGGGTTAAAAGTGACTCCTTCCTCATTTCTGACATGTGATCTAATGCTGGCCTTACTCGGTGTAAGTGTAGCTGTAGACATCTACTATCACTTTCATATGTGCATTTTCCATGGCTGCCTTATACTCGGTATGTCACAGCGAGATCTATTACCACTTTGCTATGTGCATTGTCGACGTTGGCCTTATACTGCATAAGCGCACAGATTTATTATCACTTTAAGTGTGCATTACCGGTGTCAATTATACTTCGTGTACGTGGTAAGGTTAGATCTATTATCACTTTCTACAAGATTGCTTCAAGGCTGGCCTTATATACTTTGGTATAAGTGCACATGAGATCTATTATCACTTTCATTGTGTGCTTGAGTCATCAAGGCTGGGCCTTTATACTACTTCTGCAGATAAGGGCAAGTGTTTATCGGGCCGATTGGTCCATTCCTCAGTTTAGACGGATTGAGCATACGCGCATTAGAGGTCAGTATATACAAGTGTATACGGCATTGACGGTTCAATTTTAATTGTAGTTATAGTCGTTTGGTTTAGCCCTCGAGTTCTTTTCTCGTGATTGTGGTGTTTCATCAAACTTCTATTATATTCCATACAAGTGTCCGAGACTTTGTTTGGAATTATGTTGTATGACCTTATTAGGTAGTCCGGATGATATGATGTCTTATTCATATTCACACAGTTGCTTAAATTTCTAATAATGATTCAAGCATGACTAAGCTTATCAAGTTACATCATGGCCGATTATACTAGATGTCACTTTGATTTAAAATATGTCAATTAGGGTTTCGCTGATTGCTGATAATATTATCGATTTTCTTATGGTCCTAAGTCGGGTATTAATCATATACATCCTTTAAGGTTAAAGTGGAGTCGTAAACGGTCGGTGGCTAACTTTGAATCGTATGCTAGGGTATAAAATCATGTATTGCGTTCATACTCATCTATAGACGATGTCGATGATATTATATATAATGAAAGTCAATTCAAACGTATAGTATTTAGGTTATGATCTAACCACGAGCGCCGATACTATTAAGTGTAGAATAAGTTCCGTGAACTAAATGAAGCACTGGGAGATAATTCTTACTTCAGCTTATATATCGATTTAAGCTATACGTTGCTCAATTGTATTAAGATAATGAAATGTTTTGAGGTTCTTAAGTGATAAACATCTCGATGTCTTAGGAGGTATGACTATAATCGAAAGTAGCACCTTGGGCGTGAACCAAAGATGTTGATCGAAATGTTAAAAGCTGGAGTTACGAGATGTCAGAGATATATGTTTGAGTTGGTGGTAATACTACAGTGGTATATTATATCGGTAATTAGCTATACTTTAAAGATAAATCCAATGTAGATAACTCTCATGATTATGGGCACGAGTAGTTGTCGATGGATGCTGGTTATCTGTTACTGGGAAAGCCATTAAGAAAAGATTTATATTGTGGTGAGTAGCATATAAAATATGTTTCGAGGTATATAGTATTTAAATAGGTAAGTATCTCTTGACTTATCCTTGATTATATGAACGTTAGGTTACTTTTTGTGATATTTGTTTTCACTCGCCTTTTAGCCGACTTTGTTTTCTATGGCGATGCTTATGCCTAGGGAAGGGATGACCAGACGATTGACCGAAAGAAGCTGCATCCGCAGAGAGGTACATGGTGGCTCAAGACCTCAACAACAAATATACTTTTATTTTCTTTGAGTTTATGTTGTACTTAATAACTATTATTGTGTCGAAGAAACAAGTTAAAAATAGGTCAGATTATATTATTACTTTTCTCGTTGTTGTAAGCCGATTAGTTCAATTGACGGACGCAGTTGTATTATTTTTATTATCAGCAAATGAAATCATCATGGTTATCCATCACGGCGACTCGACATTCAAAGCCGACGACGGTCCCACAAAGGGCCCGGCACCAAGCGCGGGGTCGTTACATTTCTACCTTTTTCCACACACATTAATGACAATATCATTATTTTTTACCATTAATTTTTGTTTCCTTCACCAAAATATAGTATAAATAAGGAAAATCTAGAACAAGTTAATGTTTTTTTAGGTGAAGAACCTAATAAATCTAATAGTAGACGTGATAACACTTTCTCTTTATATCATTATTTTTTACCATTTATAGTTCACCTCTACAAATGACCTAATAACACTTTCTCTTTACACACTTCTCTTTATGTTCTAGATTTTTTAGGTCATTCAGAGGCGGCATAAACCTCATAGTGGATTTGTGGTTCCAACACACCTAAACATTAGTCGTATTTGTGCTGCATAAAAAACCTATGGAAATGAGCAGCTGGGAATAGCCGGGGATCCTTTCGCTATCGTTAAGAGCCTCGAAATAGCCTAATTTTAAACCACGGTATAAGAGGCTGGCTGTGCATCGAACGCTATTCATGTAAAGCATACCGTTGTAACGCTTTTGACTATTATAATTCCTTCCACCGGGCTTATTGTTCCCTGGGATGCTGCACAAGTCGCACGGAATCGGGTTAACATTTCTGTGTATTTTTTACATTTCTGCATTTTATTTCTCTCATTGTGTTTGGAGCATTCGCCAGGTGTGTGTTGATGACATTCTTCTATACTGGCATTTGTACGCACAAAAAGGTTAATGTAATTTTATTTCGTATCGTAGTCATAACCTAAATATAAGTGCATGGTATCAAGTGCAACCATGGAGGTACGGTAGTGTGACCATTACAAGACCTCTAGCTGACGGGATTAACTATACATTCTAGAAAGCCAGATGACCTGCTTTTTGAAGTCTCTCGCCTTAAAACTGAGGGCAATAGTGTCAGACGGTTCCTGCATAGTGGATGAATACTGGGTGAGAATGAAGATCAGAAAGAATATTCGATGACGAGGAATCGCCCGAGCAAACTCAAAGGCTCAACTCTATATTTCAAGGGAAGCCGCCAACATGTTCAAAAATGATTAATCAATGTACACGCGCTTAAAAAGGCATGCCAAATCCAACAACCTCGCCAATGTTTCAAGTTTTGGATAAACGACGGTAAAGAGAAAGTATATTTGTCATAACAACAAGATCAAAGACACAGCCAACAAGTTCTTTTTCCTTGGAGAGCCTATGATAGAAGAAAAGTTGGTAAGAAAAGTTCTGAGAACCCTGCCTTTAAAATTTGAGTCAAAGGTAACTAATAATAACAAGAGGCCCAAGATTCTGCCACAATACGGCGCGGACGAGCTTACTGGATCACTCATCACATACAAAATGAAGATTGGTGGTAGAATAGAGAGCAAGAAGTAGAATATTTCCTTGAAGTCTCAAATTGAAGATTTAGGAGAAGTCTCCAGTGAAAACATAGCACTGATGGTCAGAAACTTCAATAGAGTGTTTAGAAAACCAAACAAATAGGGATATGAAGAAAAAGTGGCTCAATTCGAAGTAGAAAAGGTCAGAGGAACCACTAAATGCATTTTGAATGCCACAACCTTTCAAAAGGATACAATGTCATGAATGTGAAGGCTATGGGCACACAGAGTCAAAATGTGCAACGTTTCTAAGAAGGCAGAACAAAAACTATTACACCTCCTCAAGTGATGATAAATCAGAAAAAGACAAAGATGATGTTGCTTTCATGGTATATATGTGGATTCCGTGCTGTATCCGGTGAGTCCACCGAAAGAGGGAATGACAAAGAGATAACGATCGAGGAAGTATTGAGCACTATGTGCTGTGCTCGAGGATTGAACTACTTTGGTAGAAAGCAATAGAAAGAGAGAAAGAAAGTATAACCCATTTGACAAATGAAGTTCTTTCAGATTTCAGAGAGGGAAGCATCATAACAAATGTGAGGAAATTCAAAGGTTTGAATCAGAACTGAAAGGACAATGAGAACCTAAGAATGATAAATGTTGGGACTAGCAAGTTTGGACATTTAGAAATCCCCGCAAAATGTAACACTGTGACGACGTATCACAATGAATACCAAGAGGAAGGCACTAAACAGTGGCAAAGACAAAAGCTACACTCAAATAAGTGATAGATCACAGACAAGATTAGTCTACCTTGAAGGGACAAAGAACCAAGAGGGGACATATGTTAGACAAATGAGTCGTGGAATGGCTCTCTACCTCTCTCCTGAGAAAAGCGAAGACATGAAATGATTTTCTCATATTGTCATAAGAAAGCGTCATAATGCATCATATTTATTTAAATTGTAATGGCAAAAGGAACGAGCAAATACAGCCAACCCAAGAGAGAGATTTGCATCTGAAAAAGGTTGTTCGGCTAAGCTAATCAAGGCGCGACAACTAGAGCGATTGAAGTCTCTTTGATAGCGGTTGTTCCGCATACATGATACGAAATCCAACCGGCTTAGCAAATGTATCGTATTATTTATGAGTCGACGTTTTATTATTTACGATGGATGCAAATGTCAAATAATTGAAAAGGAAGGCCGAATGTGAAAGGTTTAATAGAACTTGCATCTCCCCCGTTAGTAAAAGAACTCACTACCAATCCCACGTTGTGAACCAATTCGCGGAGCAACGACGGACAAATAAGTTTAACAAGGACGTATGAAAGTGTCAACGAAGACATGTCATCAGATAAGAGGGAAACAGACCACGAAAACCGAAGCAGGGTGCATTCCCCGAAAGCATGATAAAGAACTGGTGAATCCTCATGGATCAAATCGAAGATCCGTGAAATTAACAAGATTAATTCCAACCGCTACAATGATATTAACCCACGAAAGTAGAAGACTCCATGTCTCTCCATGATAAACTCGAGGTTAAAAATACTAAATTCGGGAAAATCTCGATTGTTTCAATCGAACTCAAGAGGTGAGACTCTCGCAGCTGCCTATTTCTCGCCTCGCTGAAAGTTACGCCATAGGAGAAAGTTGTCAAAGGCATCTTTTCATGTTCGAATCGCTTAGCATAAGGACGGAAACTCGCGCGGATTGTCGTTATAATTTAGAAGTGTGTTACAAATTAAAAGTCGTTAGCACCGAGCATTTAAAAATTTAAAAAATGGTAGAAGAATCATGATAATAGAAAATGTCTGTGGTTCAAAGACACGAAGGGAAAGATAGACACAGAGCGACCGTGTCACGCATCAAATAAATCGGAGGCCAGTTTGGTTTTAGTAAAGACGACGATTGTATGGAATTAACCGAGAGTACGGAATCATTAGTCGAGCGAAGCCGAAATGGCATACGCGACTCGATCATGATATATGTGGAAGAAAAACCTAAAAGAAAACCAACGCGCGCGAGGACCGAAAAGTTATGTATAACGGAGGATGTGTAAACTGGGAGGTGCTTCTTAAAAAATGGAAGGGAAAAGGCATACAAGCGTTTATAAAATTTAAAAATGCTATTCATCAAGCTTATGAAATAAAGAAAAATATAAGAGGGCAATTTAATACTGAATGGCTAGGGAAGTTCGTAGGTGTAGGTTTATATGTGTTGAGATTAACTGTGTGAGGCCAAACACAACGTATAAAGCAGTCCTAGCGTAAGCAATATGAGCGAAGCAAGCAAAGATAGGCAAATACGGTAATCAACACCGCCACAGACAATCAAAACTTTAAGTGCTCAACTTGTTGAGTCCTTAAGATTACCGACTATACACAATCTCGACCTAAACGAGGTCAAGCATTCGTGTCATTCGATGTGTTTTGCGGAAAATAGGAGAAGAACGAAGATACGCAGTAAGAAAGATTGAAGCCGGGTCTTTTATGATAAATCTATTTCAACTGAGGAGACTGAATGCTGAATAAAGGCAAGGACATACATCAAGACCAACTACTTTCATAGCATTTATAAATGTGTGTAGGATGATTCCGCTGTAAATCCCAAATAGACACTAAAGTAAGGTCCGGGGCTTAATTTGATTTGCTCGGGACATTAACTCATCCAAAGTGGGGAATTTGTTGATAAGAGTCAGACTGCTATTAAATGCTATGTAAAGTCACATGTACTGAGAATCCTATCGACGTACAAACATCGGAATGGGACCACACTTCAAGGGTTTTACGTGTGGGCTTTTAGAGTATGCATGTTAGGGAAATACGAAGATTTAAGTCGCTGCTAAGTGGACGTGATAGGATGCGTGAATGTAAGATCCGCTACGATCAAGATATGCAGCTTTTAAGCAGGATAGTCATTGTCAATCAATTATCTCTTAAAATAGGAAAGGATCCGTGTTGATCGGTAGCACTCATGTGAACACCTACCAAGATGCCCTTACCAATTCACTTCTATTATAAATAGGAGGCCAACACCTAAGCTCTTGTGTTTTATTGTGCAGAGCGGCCAGAAAGAAAAACCGCACAGTTTCTTCTCTAGCGCATAGTCATATTTCAGAGGTGAACTATAAACCTCATAGTGTGTATTGTGTTCTAACACACCTTAATTAGTCAAGTATTTGTGATAGACCAAAAAACTGTACCGATAGAAAGGAAGCGAAATGGGGATCTCGCACGTGGAGCTCGTAGTAGGGCCTCGATTAGAACTACGGTGTGTGAGGTTAAATTTAGGCATCGAATGGGGTCATTCATGTAAGACACCAAGTTGTAACGCTCTTGACTATTATAGTTCCTTCCACTAGGCTTGTTGCCCCCCAGATGTAGGTGCAAGTTGCACGCGAACTGGGTTAACATTTCTATGTGTTTTTTACGTTTCTACATTTTATTTTCTGTTTGTGTTTGAATTGTTTAGTGTAAGTTGTTGATTTGTTACTCCTTCTACTTTAGCATTTGTACGCATAAAAAGTTTACTCACAATTTCAATCGTTAATGATAACAGGACACCATAGTGTTAAATCCTCGCTTAATCGTTGGGCTGGGTTCAAGTAGTAACAGGCCATAATGCCTTCCTTGTACTGTCGGCTATGTTTCAGGTCTCGCATTGCTCTCAATTTTTTAATTTATTGTAAGGGCCTTAACAACATATTACATGAATTTTGAATATTTGAACTTATAATTCAGCTTATTCATTAGCTTTTGGAGCGCTTCATGCATTTACCGATTGGCAAGATTGGGGCCGTGTTCCTCAAAGGCGTAATATTTCAGATTTGTTCTTTGATATGGGGCGCCTATGATGCCATGTGCGTTGAAGATTTGAATTTCTTGGGGCGGTACTGGATAATTGAGTAGACTGGCCGTATCGCTTCTTCGTCCGCATTTGATTTTTTACATAGTTTTTCTCAAGATTCGTATTTGTAAAATTTTTGTAGCTTTTTCCACCTTTTTATTTTATTGTTCTTCTTTTTCTTTTTTCCCTTTGAATTGCTGAGGTGTATTTATAAAGCATCGAATCTTTCTGATACGATTTGAAATTGAATATTAAAAGAATATTTTCAAACTTTTGTTGTCATTGGAGAATACGCTTAAGTAAGCGGAGACTTTTCTTTTCCAAGGCTCAACTTACCTAGTTTATTCACCCTTTTCTATCGATCCGTCATTTTGAGTTTCTTTGTCAATAAAATCCTATTTTTGTTTTTGTTTTCTCCTCCAATTTATTATTTTAATCCTATAAACTCTTGAAATCTTATTTTAATGCCACAACATCATACGAGATATAAAATTAGGGTTTAATTTAATAATAACCCTAATTTTACCCTAATAATTAATTCAGGTGGTTAAAATATTGGGAACTCTTAATCTACAAATATCAAATTTTAATTGAAGGACAAGTCGAAATGCTAATCAACACTTGTAGTTATGTGATTGGTTATGAATTAATTAAATTAATCAATCAATATAAATTGAATTTTATTAATTTTAATTAATAAATTTCGACTGTGTACACCTATGTCACTGAAAATCAAACCTCAATAAAAAAAATTTGGACGGAGAGAATTTAATTATTTAGGCTTAATTTCATCTCGCCCCCAGAAGTATACACATCATTTCAATTTGCCCCTTAAATTATTTATCTTTTTAATTTACCCCCTCCATCCATTTTAGGCACGAATTTGGATGGAAATTCATTTCAAGTAAGGATAATTTTAGAATTGAACATATACTAGAGTCTTTAGGACTAGTTTCAAAATAAATCAAAATTTTAGCTTCTTTTAATATAATTTTAAATAAATAAAATAGACAATTTTCCCTCCCCCTCCCCTAAACCACCCTTTCATCTCATCCATCCCATTACTGTTGATACCCATCCCCTCCATTAGCGCCATCCATCGTCTTCACAATCCAAACAGGGTCGTCCTACAACCTAAAGATAACGGCTTATTAACTGGACCCCATTCATTCTCCTTCCCAATTACTGATGCCGCTTCCAATTTGGTCGCACGAACTACCAACGGTGGATGAGCTTTTACTACTGACGGAGTATAATTTTTTAATAAAAATTGATGTTACTTGATCAAATTCTTGCATTCAATTCAGTTAAATATTTTGATTCAAAATAGATTTGCATGGTCTCATTGAGAAGTAGTTAATTGATTTCATATTTGAGTAAAGCTCTATTTTTTCTTGTACATGTTAAAGGTGGTTAGCTTTCTTAAGCTTGAATCTAACTACAAAACTACTCATGTGATGAACTGGAATGTGTCAATTTGATACTAATTATATTAATGTCATCTTTCTTGATAAAGTACTTCTTTACTAGAGTCCATGACCATTAGTTATTGGAGAAAGGTGGGTGGGATTAGGGAGATATTTTATATTTAGTTTTTATTCGTCTTTTTAAATTATTTTAAAAGATGTCCAAAATTTAACTTATTCTTAAATTAGCCACTAGACTCTAGTATATTTAATTCCAAAATTGTCCTTACCTAAAAAGGATTTCCATCAATTTTGATGCTTAAAATGGATGGAGGAAGTAAACTAAAAAGATAGATAGTTGAGAGGGCAAATTGAAATGATAAACATACTTTGGGGGGCTAGATGAAATTAAACCAAGTATTTACCACCATTTGTAGTTATTGTTACAAAGCTAAAAAACAACACTCTCACTGTCTACTCATTTTTTTTACGGACGGAATATAATTATTTACCATCCACAAATATTCTTACAAATTAAAGAAAAATACTCCCCGTGTCTACTCAACAAAGGCTATTAACTGTTTTTCCGAGGGGTATCCAAACAACCGAACTAGGAATTTTATGGAGTACAAGGAAGGCCAAAGAAATAATATTATATAAATGAAAAAAAAATATACAAAAATTTAACGAGGATGAACACATTAATTTTTTAATAAATAACTGAAAAGAATCTCTTTTTTAATAATAAAAATATAATTTTTAAAATTTTGCAAAACGACTACTCTATACCCCCTGGCCTCCACTGCAAACAAGCCACCAAATTACCAATAGCAAGTTAAAGCTTACTGTAATAAAGAAAGAGTGACGAGCTAAAAAAGTGTTCCATGATTAGAGCATTAAAAATAATATTGAAATCATATACTTCTAGACATAGTCCACTGTCCACAGGAAGGTTCTATCGAATTGGTTAAATCTTGGTTGAACAGCTGAAGGAGAATGTATAGTCTTTCACACTGCAGATGGACTAGAGTTAACTTGCTACTGCAACCGAGTTATGTGAGATCAAACCAATTAAAAGTAAGGATTGATCATCTGAGTTGACAGACTGATCTCTATTTATGAGTAATTACAGTCACCTCTCTGGGGGGAAAAAGATTCATTGATGATGAATACCCCCGAGTAAAGACTTTAAACAGCAAGTATACTCTCAATTTCTGAACAGTATAAGCCAATCCCCCATCTACACTATCCTATCATCAGCAATTCAGAATTATGGAAAAGAAGAATGGTTAAGCATAATTTCACCATTATGTTTTTACTGATTCGGCTGTACACTTTTCTTGGGCTTCAGATCAACGACAATAATGGAGATGTTGTCAGAAGTGTTTCTTGTCAGAGCAATTTCAGTCAAGCTATCAGCCACAGCTTGAGCTGGAGAAATTGCATCATCTGGCATAGATCTACGGCGCCTTCTCAGAAGGCGTCGTGCTAATTCACCTACCTCATCATTCGACATGACATCCCAAAGTCCATCACTAGCCAAGATCAAACACTCGTCTTCATTACTCCTTGTTGTAAAGGTTATCTCAGGTACTGGAATGATCCAAGGTCTCAAATAATGATCCCCTGAAATTAGAAAGAAAAGAAAGGCTTTATTCTAAAAAAAAATTGTTGCAATCAATATATGCTTTTATATTGCACATAGGTGCATTGTTCAACATTCAGTGAAGTAACACACTCTAACGAGAGCTAAGAATTTCAATGGTATTAAATTAGTTAAAAGTATATCAACTTTGTTAGAAACTCAAAAATACATCATAAGAACCAGTAACAAGTTTGTAACGATTGAAGAAAGCTATAAAGACAAATCCCTAGGAAAGTAAAAGAGGGGGAACAAGACTTTTTTTCATTCATCGTCAGCTACCCTTACCAAGATGAGAACATCCAAGGCAGGATATACTGTTGTTGGTAACTTCAGTTTGCTCAATAACAAGATATTTTGAGTCGGAAATAATCTTTCCCAAAAATGATGAGACTGTACGTTCTCACTTTTACTTAAAAATATGAATCTGATAAGTATCACTTACATCTCGACAATTTTACTACATTAAATTTACTAACCATTGTTTTTAATTCACTGTTTAGAAAGTCGAACTTATATTTCAATCTCAACTTTTTAGCAACATATTGTTCAGTCTTCAGATTCTGTTTTAACAACGCCTACCAAAGTATGATTTTTTCATCCTAAAAAAATGTACCAAATCAAGACTCAAGAAGAATGATTTCGATAAGTGACGATAAATAATGGTCAGATTTGCATGAAAGAATCAATGTCGGCTTATCATAGATGAGAACATTTCAAGAGCAGTCCTATTTAATCCCATAAAATCTACTTGCCATTATGGTCTGCTTTGACAATTAATTGTATAAATCTCTACCAACAAGGCTGCCTAATCCTTGCCAACCAGTCGTTACTCACAAATGAGCTCAAAAGTCAAAACCCACCCGAGGGTTCCAATATGGAATACTGCATGCATTTATATAGTTTCATTCGCTGCCCATCTAAGAATTTACTTCAAATATTAAATTTATGTCGGCACTTAGGAAAAAAATACTCGGATACTGTTAATTGAGTTCAGTTATGTGAACATTTACAAATTTTATATCATGCATTAATGGGATTATGTAACCAAAACAATCTCTTATTGTAAATTCTCTTCTGTAAGTTGGCATCCATAACTTCAAGCTTTCAGCACCTTTCCATACATAAATATTATCCTCTTGATCATTGCATGCTTTTTAAATTGCCATTCTCAACATAAAAGGGAAAGTAACAAGTGCTGTCTTATTACCATTTAGAGAAAACTTACCGATGGCTCTGGACATTGCAAGAACACCGAACACCCTAGCACCATTCCAGTTAATAACCTTTCCCTCTAGATCTTCAATTCTTGCAAGTTCATCTTCCCTATCAGGCTGTAAACGGAAGAGAACAATATCTTTAGACCTGATCAGACAATCATTGTTCAAAATGTGAGCTCAAAGAGAAAAATGCATGCAAGGGACTAAAGCTGAGGGAAAAAAACAATACATGAAACATTATCTATAACATAATCAGTTCTCTCAATAAGCTGATTTTTTCAAAACCACTGCATGCATCAGGTTGACAGAAAGCTGGATCTCAGGAGGGTAGTGAATTGCGAATAACAAAATTGACAAGGAAAATGCAACAGAAGCACCTTTTGATCAATAGTCAAGGATAGTTTCAAGTATACCTGCAGTGCACGCCTGAGTCACCACAATTGGATGTAATGATCTGGCAACCAGACAAGACCACCACAACAGCAGTAGATCCTACCATTTCTGATGCCACTGCATTAGTAAGGATTTCATTGTCAGCTCTTTCAAAGCCCCTTGACAATGCTACTTCCCACTTATGATGCCATTTGTAATCAGCAACTGTTGTTTGATCCCACTCTTCTGCTACTACTTCATGCAACCGCCCCTCACAAAATTTGGCCACCTAACAGGACATGCACGGTTAACAGCCATATTTTAAGATAATTAAATTATTAAAGGAATTAGTTAAACCCAAGGAGATGCATACATTTTTAGGATTGTATTAGGACTTGCGGGGAGAGAAAAACATGAGTCACTTATCAAAGGAATAACTCTAGAAACAAAAGAACTACGACCACAAATATCTTTGGATTTGTGCAGAACACGGTAAACTCAGAATAAGATCAGAATAACTGGATTTTTCTTAGAGATTCAACAATAGTTGGAGCTCACCATCTTTCTTTGGCGCATCATTACTATAATTAGTCCAATATCTGTATTTTAAAGATGCATCTCATAAGACTTATACTCTCTATCTTCCATCAAGAGATGAATTATCTATTTTATTCATAAGAATATGAACAAAAAATTTAAGATTTTATAACCTAGTGTTCTGAAGGAAAATGAAGAATCTTAACTTTGATTTAGGTATGACTATGGAGCATAGTATTCTAGGAAAAAGGTATAGGAACCAACAACTCCATTATGGTCATTGCCTCCTCATCAAAGTTGATGTCAATACCTCGGCGACTTTGAGATAGACACCATTCAAATGACAACCTTCAATCACTTGTCTATCTTATCTCTAATGAATCTTTTGATTCCGTCTCAAACATAAATACGCTTAGGCTAAATTTCTTAACACCCCCACCCTCAAACTATTGTGAATCGGTCAAATGAGGGACCAAACTTTTGAATAGGTCATATTGTCCCCTGAACAATGTTTTTAAGTCAATTTACCCCTTTCCCCCCAAACATAGTTTTATAGGTCAAGTTGCTCCTGTCAGGACTTTCATCAAGGGTGAAATTGAATTTTCACAAACATTAGAGTTTTGGAACATAACTTTAAATAAAGAATGATTTAGGCCTCTTTAATAATATTATATCATTAATAAAAATCAAATTATGGCAATGCACGGTGCATGCTTGTGAGGGACTGTGGTGCACGTGTTACTCTATGAGTGGTGCGGTTTTTTCTTATTTATTTTTATTAATAATAAAATAAGTATTATTAAATAGGCTAGATTTTTCTTTATTTAAAATTGTGCCACAAAACTCTAATATTTCTGAAAATCTTGATTTACTTTCAATGAAAATCCAAACAAGAGAACACTTGACAAAACTAATTTCGGGCAAACTAACCCTAAAAGAATTGTTCAAAGACCGGACTGACCAAAGTTCAATTTCATTGACGCCGCCATATACAATCGTAAAAATTTCTACGCAATAAGATTTAATAAAGAGATAACTACCGTCATATTTTTGCAATATCATAATATATACTATTTAAAATGATCTAATCAATGTTTATCAATAATTTTATTATTCATAGTTAATTGTTAAACTATAGATGTTTTAAAATGTGATTAAAATTTTAGGGAGTGTAAAATATGAAGTGGCTTATTTACAAATATATCTTATCACCGTATATAAGAATTTTACAACTATATATAGCAGCTAGGTTCTTCATTTGATAGGTTCGTAATAGGAGTAATAAATTTAGCCATATGCTTATGGAGAAGATTAATTTAAACTTTACATCTTACAGGTTATTCTATTTTCTTTCTTCTATATTTGTAATATTAACGCTATGGGCTAAAATTAGAGCATGTAATACCATTGTTAAATATATGATATTTAGTAATTAATGCATTGTCATAGAAAACGAATAGCATGCATAAATAGTTTTCACCTATAAAAGAAAAGAATTTATAATCAATTTTATTATCCAAAAAATAATAATAAAAAACAATTTTGTTTCTTTCTTTTCTTAGTTCGTATCCAAAATAATTAGTTGTAGTTTTTGCCTCCCATCTATTGTGTAACTTTACAACAAAATTGTGACGTAGCCTTTATTGTATCAGCGATAAAAGCAACGGCGGCAAAATTTGAGATCAAAATTTAATGGAAAAAATATTTCTCATTATAAAATTAGCAAGTTCGCCCTTAAGAAAAATTGTTCATGGCTAAATCAACGAAAGTGGCGGCAGATATCATAGATGAAAAATGGAACGAGATGGATGGAAATGCGATTGCAAATATCCACTTGCACGATGATGCAGAGTCATTCAAAGATAGAAGAGAAAAGAAGCTGCTTAAAGAGATTCGAGATTATCTCACAAATTGTACAAGGCCAACTTTCAAGACAAAATTTTCCTTAAAAGAGAAAAAAAATTATACACGTTAAGGATGTCGAATTCACTTCATACGTAAATACATATACATACGCTAAATACGCCATTTTCCCAGCCGACCTGATTATATAGAATAAATGACAAACGAACGCGGCCGAAATATTATTTCAAAGTCTACCGGATCTTCGTATTTATCAACTCAACATTAGTTTGACAAATAATCTCCATTACGGAAGTTCTTGTTTTTGATGATATCATTGCTATTCTCGCGAAGAAAAAATCGACGCATTAACAGATCATAGAATGACTAATATGCAACAGCAGGCATTAACACGAAGGTAGACAACAACGTGCTGCTCAAGTTGAGCCAAAATCCAGGTAGATCAAAATCGCTACAAGAAAACCCGAAATGCTACAACTGAAAAAAAGGGTCATTCAAGGATCGGTTGGAGTTTAAATAATAATTCCAATCCACGCGAAATATGCTAGCACCTCAAGTTCGCAGAATAACTTATAAAATTTAAGAAACGACATTTGCTCATGAGGGCTCATCGAATTTAAGCCACATTTCTGCGCCCACCTCGCCGACCGGAATGGTTTCAAGATTACGAACCTATCTCCGCCGATCTATGTATAGTTGCAAATGATCATGCCTCGAGATCGCGGTATCGGGAACTATCAAACCAAAGTTCTTACATTGTACTATTCACACCCATTCGAGATGCGCGCGATACGCGAAGTGCCCTCGCCGGTGAATTTATTGTCACAGTCACTCATTTAATTCGACCAGAAATTGTCGTGGAGAAAGGCATATTAAAGTTAGTCGAGGCACACTAATACTTATGAAAGGTGAAAAGATAGCTTCTAACTTATATCTTAAGTTATATTTTTTGGAAGTGGCACTTCTACAAGCATGAGAGAAGTATTTATTGCTTCGGGATCCAAAATGAAAATGCTTCAATTACGTGGGTATAGAAAGCTCGACATATGCCCGAGCAAGCGAATGAAGATTCTTTGTGCCAACAACGTCTGTTTTCCTGTGGACTCACAAGGTGACTTTGTCCTTTGTGAAAATTGCAGTCATAAGTGCTGTGACAGATCAAGTTTAAGACATCAAATTTTAAAAGTTAGAGATTCTAGAATCGATTCACTGATGTACGGCAAGCAATCAAGCATCGCCTCTCGAGCGCAAGGTACTGCCCTTATTGACGATTATTCCGTAAGATGTTGGGTGTATCCGATCAAGAGAAAAACAGATGTATTTGAAAGTTTCAAAACATTAAAAGTGCTTCGGGAACTTGAATCGTTAAGATCAAGCTGAGGATAGATAACGGAAGAGAATATGTGGTGAGTTAAGCTTAATTTGGGTGAATTTTGCAAATATATATAGGCATCAAAAAGACAATACATCGACGGCATATACTCCTCAACCAACGGAGCGGTAACGGATTTAACATAACCTTGCTAGAGAAAACAAGAGCAACGCTGGGGAATGAGGGCTTCGGCTAAATCATTCCGGGTGAACAATAAATACTGCTACGTGATAAACATCGCCACCATCATCAACAACAATCGAGTGGAAGACGCCAATCGACGTGGAATCGATAAATGACCATTCAAACCTCTATATATCTCAAGTCCTTTGAACGCAATGTACAACGCCTGCTAAAAACTGCCTAGATCAAAAATCTAGAAAACGATAATGCTGATATGCCGACGGAGTAAAGCGGGTATCAAGCCATGGGATCCCATTGCCCGCAAGGTTACCACATCGCGATCATGTTATTTTGCAAGCTCGCAAAGGGAAAGAATTTATAGCACGGAAATGAAAAAACTGCATCTACAACTCAGAAATGCTGAAAATAAGTCTCAACAACAAAATTCTTCTGAAGAAGAACTAGAGCATGAGAACCAAGAACTAACTGAGTTTGGGGATCCACCAGTCGAGACCGAATCACTAGAAATTGACTCTATCAAGCTGCTTGGATGTTAAGCACTGTGTTAAGACTCGATTATATTACGGAGAGTAACGCTAGCACATTGTCTTTAATCTGAGAGAGAGCTTATCAACTTTCCAAGAAGCACCGAATCTGGGGATGCATCTGCGACGACAAAGAATGCAGTGAGGAAATAAGAAGAAAGCTAATCGTAATAAATGGGCTTATAAAAATCGCCATACCACAATCAAGCTGAGCGTTATCGTGCAAGACTAGCCTCAGCCAACGCAAAGTTCGATCTCCGGCCGCATTATTTGGCCGAAGCCGCTGCTCTCGCATACGCAAAACCTAAAACACAAATAAACGTTAAAAGCGAGGGTTCATCAACCTAACCGAACAGCTCAGCCAGTTCGGTCCGTCCAATATATTAACATAATCCCATATTTCCCATTGAATCCATTATAAAAGGCCTATCACTACCACACTCCCCCATACGGCCCAACCTCTCCTATTATGTAACGACTATGAACAAAAAGTTCCTCACTAATATACGGCCCAACCTAAACCCCACATATATATTTTCCCAGACTCTAATCCTCATTCTCAAAGAATTCATCAAAATCCCTTTAAACCTAACCTAATCCTATTATTCAACAATTTCATCTCATCTTCCATCTCTAATATGCCGCTTTTCCTCATATCTTTTCGCTTATGCTATATCGGATTCAGTAAAGCCCAATCGCCGATTCCGCTTCCGAATTCGAACGTTTAATGTTTATTTTAGTCTGATTTTTGTTTTGCATGCATATATATGATGCTGATTTTGTTTCAGATCTGGCGATATACGATGTAATCAGACAAGTAATTTTTAAATTGTAATTAATGTTTCGAGTTTTGACTTTTGGATTTATAATTTGTAATTTTTTGTGATATATATATATGATGTAATTTGTATGTACGATATCCTCATCCTCATCAAAATCCAATACATATTTTTATGGATTTCATACTTCAGTTACTTTTAATTTCAATTTCAGAGACAAAAAATACGTGTAAAATAGGTATCGGATCGAACCTTTTTCGAACTGTGCGAAACATTCGGACCGACCGAGCCGAATAACCAATCCAAAAATGGATGCGATCGAACTTCTCGAACTCAACCGAGGTTCGCAAAAATCACCGACCGAATCCAAGTTCGACACCACAAGGACCGAACCTCGAATCTAATTACAGTTCGCCTCAAGCATGTGCCTGGCATGCAAGCACTAGTCACAGTGATACGCTTTGTTGGGGCGTATCGATTTCAATGAGATATTTTCACCAATTATCAGACTTACAACAATCGAGTAGTCCCGCACGCTAAATGACCTACGTAGCAATTAGATGTTAAAACTACTTTTCTTCTGCGAAGATCTTGGAAGAGGATATTTATACGCTTCAACCGTAAGGTTTTAAAGAACTCAGTTAAGAACTGCTCGAGGTTGAATAAATCTCTATATGGTCTCATACACGTACCGAGATATCAGTATAAGAGATTTGATTCATTTATTACGTGCCTTGGATACAACAGACTCAATTCTAATTGCATATTTCAAGAAGTTGGTAAAGCATGACACATCATTTTATTATCAGATAGACGACATCATTGCAAGAAGCCCCAACAAGATCGTAAAAGTTAATCGGGGTGCACAATCAAGTAAAGAATTTGAAACGTAGTCAGGATCAAAGAACAAGATTCTAGGTATACAAATTCACCGGCATGTAATAATGCAAAGATTGGCTTATCAAGAATTACTTCAATAAAATCTCAAGGTCGCTTCAAATACGCAAAGATCAGAATCCAATTTATACCCTCTTCCTATGAATTTCAAGTTATCCTCAAGATATTCCAGCAACGGTATGAAAGGAAGAAAATGTCTCGTGAAAATCGTATGCATCAAAGAAATGGGAAGCTCATGTTCGCTATAATACGCATTGCACTGACACGTACGCTAACGGGAGCAAATCGGGCAGATATACGGCTAATCCCGAAGCGAAGATTGAGTACCGCCAAGAAGTTCTAAGAGATACGCCATGAACCTCAAATATCGTGATTATGCTACTGAGATCAGAATTTTACAACAAAGGTTTAAGTGCTCCATTCGATTTTAGGATTTTGCTGTGCCGAATTGATATAAAAGCCAGAAATCTACTATGTTCTCTTGCGGGTTTCATTTCCTCGCAAATGAAACCATTGTCAAAATTACAAAGGCCAGTTTCTATCTATAAATGTAAGGTAATATACGGCAGCCTACACAAGCTTGCAACGAAACCGTTTGGATTCAAAGATTATTGGAGGAGCTTAGACACAAACAAGAATGGGCTACCTTGTTTCAAGGATGCCTGTGAAGACTTTACATAATATTGCAAGGAATCTAGCTTTTCATTCCCTGACGGCCATCGAGTTTACTATCACTTGTTTCGTGAAAGCGGGCGAGCAACCATGACATGGTAAAGCATTCACACTAAAGCAGAATCAGCCGACTACACGACAAAAGTGCAGCCAACACGACAAATTTATTTGGCGTCGAACTTTAGTGGCTTGAAGACAAACACATCAGCAATGTGAAAGGCAACAAAACAATAACGGGGCGCTGGGACATCCTCAATCAATTTTCGATAGAGATCAGAATATTAATGCCAAGTGGGCTAAAAAATTATGAGTACGTAATACTATTGTTAAATATATACGGTATTCAGAATTAACGATCGCTATAGAAACGAATGGCATGCATAAATATTTTTCACCTATAAAAGAAAATAATTTGTAATCAGTTTTATTATAAAAAAACAATAAAAAATAATTTTGTTTCTTTCTTTTCTTAGTTCGTATCCAAATTATTAGTTGTAGTTTTTGCTCTATCTATCGTAACTTTCACAACAATATCCTTCATTGATCGTTTAGATTACCTATATTCCAATAGCTCTACACATCACATTCACTCAATTTCAGACTTTTTACTTATGAAGTCTCCACTATTAAGATTCTGAGGATAAAGCCCATGACATAATTCATATATATGCAGAATCATTCACGTAACAATGTGTGAGATTGGATTCTCCATACCCTCACATACTTGAAAGTGGGTCCACCAATGGGTTTATACACAACCTTAATTACATGACTTTAAATTGTTTCATGATATTTTGTTAAGAATTCATGAGGGTCTATACTATAAGCAATTCGTTTTAATACGTACCCACATATTCTTTAGATAACATTTCCCTCGATCTTATTCTCTTGTCCTCATTGCTAATGAATTATGTCTTTTCGTCTATGGTCTAACGTTTCCGTCGTTAAGAAATTTCTTCAATCCCCCCTCCCTCTTATTTGTTCTCAATCCATCCTATAGGATGCCCCATCCTCCTCCATTTAAATTCATTTCCACGTCAACCTAATCATTGATCTTCACCAACTTCGGTGTTCTCAATCATTTTGCAACAAGTGAATTCCAATTAATTAAAGTTTGTGATTAGGTGAGAATACCAAGTAAAAATTAGTGAAGGCAGATGTCCAAATTAAAATGGTGTTTATATAAACGAAACACTATGGTTCACATTAAAGTTTGTGATTATGCATGCCAACTAGTTGCTATAATTTGTAATGCAATGAACAAATATTTTTATGTGGAAGAATGAACGGACTAACAATGATCCGTTAATAACTTGTATTTCTATTGAGAAGATATCAAACATCTTAGGAAATTAATAAGTATATAAAAACCCAAGAGACCAATACCTAAATTTAAAAGCTCTCTTATATGAATAGTAAGTTATGTGTAAGTTTTGTCAGGCAAATAACTATTACTGAGTAATAGCAAAGGAAGATATTACTAACTTAAATAAATAATGAAAAAACAAAACAATGAACAAATTGATCATCAAATCTTATGTTGACGTTACATCTTGATCTGATAAGATGACAACAGTAAACAAAAGAACAAACATTATGTCATGAGTCATGACTCATGAGTAATATCCCATAAATGGTTGACCACATATTTCATGATTAAAAAATACTCCAGGAAAACAAAACAATAAAACATACCAAGTTTATCAATTAATACGATGACAGTGACTCAATTGAACAACACATTCAAGTAGGGTAGAACAAAGCTTGTGGTCCCAACATTCAATAATTTCGAGTAGACAAGAAAACTCGTGTTACTACCTTATTTGTCTATTGAATCTTGATACAAAGTCAGCCTCAAACTTCTTAATCCAGCACATATAACCTTTTACATACTACACTTACTAGCTCTTCAAACCAATCACATAAATACAGCATATGGTGAGTTGAGTGCACCCATACTTGATGAGATATGCTCAAAGACTTACAATTTCAGCTATTTCAATATAATAATTGCACAAATAGACTATGGAGTTTGGCGAAAGTCAATAATTAGTCCCCGAAGTTTACAATAATGCAATAATAGTCCCCTCTCCTTTATTAACGTTATATACTATTAACAATTAAATAAGCCAAAAAGCTTGTTTATGTGAATAGATAAAACATGATTAAATAAGAAACCCTTTTATGTAATATTAAAATGTAACAATGCATTGAACAAAAGACTATTTGTGCAATAAATTCAGAACTCGAATCTCCAAGAACTATGATTACATGAATGTAAACTCGGAAACTACTCTCGACTTTTGACAAATTCCATATCCTGTTTATGAAATAATCTCACCAAAATTGTACCAAAACAGATGTCCACATTGCTTAGGACTCGTACAATCTATACAATTCAACCCTTGCCAATAAGCTGGTTTTGTCATCACTTCACGCAACAAAGCTAAAGGCAACATGTGTCCCAAAAAGAAAATTTAAAACCCAATTAAATTCATTAGTCTTTAACATTGCTTTCAAAGTGGGACCATTAATCCTTCATACGTGTTATCTTATGCCTGCTTAGGTACCATATGCTGATTGATAGATTCATACCTATATATATTATTGTACAAATAAAAGATAATCTCCATAGTTGATGTTCTCTTTTTTCTTGTTTAGAAAACGCCATAGATTTTATGAATAAAGAACACAAGAATCAACAAAAAAGTCCAACATCTCAAAATATACTAGCCGAAACGAAAAATAACAAATCCTACCTAATTATCAATATTCAAACTATAGTTACCGAAAATTAACAAAATTAATAAATTTTACTGTCTTACCCAAACAACACGATTGAACCAAAACTATCATGTATATTTTGTTAGAAATACTATATTTCGTTAAATTCTTGACAAGAAATTATACCAACAAATTCATAAACATTAAAATTCAAATTCGACGCGATTAAGAGATTATTAAACATGAAATAGGTAAAATAACTAATGAATTGAGAAAATTACAGTACCTGAGAGCCACCGTGACCATCATAAACCCCGAAGAAGTGAAGTGACGAGGCGGCATTAGAGCTTTTAGAACCAGGCGCAGTACAACCTCCTACATGATCACAACTACTCGTAATAAACCCAGGTACAACCCTCACAGCATCCTCCATCTCCTTCCTCCTTCCGATCACCGACGTGAACCCATACGATATTCCATTTGCATTCTTCCCTACACACCTCTGCCTCACCGGGACCACCAGCGGAGACACCCTTGGCGGAGTTAACAACTTCGGCACCAAAACATAATAAACTCAGAGAAATACAATAATCAACGGAAATAGATCTTATGTTACATTTTGAGTGATACTTTGATTGCATGATTATAACGTTTACTGTTTGGTTTTAAAAAGTTAATATAAAAATAAAAAATGTGTCTTGTCTGATTTTAAAAATTAATTTAAAAATAAAAAAGAAAATAGTTTCATAATTTATTTATTTTCATTTTCGCATATCGGGTGAAAATTTGACCATCAAATATTCTTAAACTATATATTCAAAAATTATAATAAAATAATATTATGAAACTATTTTAAAAAACGAATATAAATTTAACAACAGAGAGTAGTATTACAAAGAGTCACACTATAAAGTTATAATTATAACATTTAAAAATAAAAAATAACATGATTTTAACGGAGTATCAAACAAAACATAAGACGATAGTGTTAATGCCACACGTCCTACATCAAAAGTCGATATCTCCCGGTCAATATATAAGATATCGGGTTACTTCCCTTTATTGTCAATTGTTTTGGAAGGCAATTCCAGACTTAACATGGAATCGAGCCAAGCCTGTAAGACAGCAAGACGTGTAACCCGCCGATGTAATTTCGCTAATGGCGGCTAAATCTCATGCCACAAAGAGGTTAAGTACGCCAAGGAGAGTATTAATGCCACACGCCCTATATTAAAGTCTATGTCCTCCTGTGTCCCAGTCAATATACCAGTCAATATATAAGGTCTCGGATTGGTTTTGAGTAGAACACCATAACTCTTAACATGTAATTTGAGCAAATGTAAATCAGAAATAAACCTACGAAATATATGCGAAACTAGCTATAAATTGTAAATAAACTCATGAAATATATGGACAAATTAGTTTCAGAGTAATGTAAATTGTATTGAATAAACTCATGAAATATATGGACAAACTAGTTTCATATTTATAGATAGGTATAATATGAAATAATTATGGTAATAATAATAACTTGATATTTAAGTTATTACTAAAACTAATATGCTAATAATAATTATTAATACTAATAATATCTTCTCACAGATTTCATGGTATTCATCTCGATAGGATGCGAACTCAAAATCAACACTTAATAGTTGTTTTGGTGGAACAACATCATGCAATCAAACATAAGCAAATAAGAAGAAAAATAATGTCAAATACAAAAACATATACTCCGTATTGAATCATAAATTAATCAATAAAAATAATTCCAATACATACCACTGTGGTTGATCCTAAGGATTCCGTTTCCGAATTTATCTCTACTCCATTCCTTACAGGCGCCGCCGTAGACGGCGGAGGTAACATCAACTTTGCCACCAAAGCATCATTAAATTCGCCGGAGCTGCTACTATTTCCGGAAAATTCGCCGGAGATGTTGCCGGAGGAAGGGAAACTTTGTAAATCTTCGTTACTGAAGAGAGATGAAATTGATGAGCTAATGGAGGCTATATCTGAGTTGCCTCGTTTGACCGGAAAATCTTCGTCCGCCATTGTTATGAATGATTAAGAAACTGAAAAAACACTAAGATATCGTTTTGTAAAACCAGACAATGTTTTGGGACAGTGAAATTAAAATACTACGACATCATTTTGTATAGATAAAGTGGACAATGTTTTGGGACAGTGAAATTAAAATACTACGGCATCGTTTCGTATAGAGAAACTGGACAATGTAAATTAAGATACTACGACATAGTTTTATAGAGAATACTTAAACGAAGAAGATAAACTGGACAATGTTTTGGGACAGAGTGAATGAAAATACTACGACATCATTTTATATATAGAGAGAATAATAAAACGAAAAGGAGAACAGAGGAAAATCAGGATACTATGACATCGTTTAAAATATAGAAATAATACTTTCCTATTTTTATGGATGCACATATATATATCCAAATATTAAGATTAAAATAACTATTTTATCTCTCGGAAGATAATTTCGTAATTATCGCTTTAATAGAGGACAAATACTATCGCTTTTAATTATTTCAATTTCTCAAACACTATTGTTTTAATCATTTTAAATATACCAAAAACACGAAAAAAATATAGTAAAAACATAAAATGATATTATTTGAAACTATATTATTATTTGATAGATAATTTACACAAATATTTTGAAAATAAATTTTTTTAAATAAAACAATAAATAAATGGTATGGCTTGGACAATGTTTTGGGGAGGGAAATGAGAATAAATAAAATGATTGGAGGTGCGTGTGAAGGGTTGTGCAACCGAAAGAGGGAAATTGATGTAGTGAAGATAGAAAAGTTGTTGGATTATGTGCCCACGTGGCTGTGTGACATTGACTTTGTGGGAGTTATCCGACGGTGGACGGTGGTTTGGAGGAGGTCCGTGGAGGGTCTTGATTGATTGGTTGCATGTGGATGACATGTGCTTTAGTGACTTGCTTCACACATTTAACTTGTTTTTTCATTTTCCAAACAGGCTTTAGATTAGCGATAATATCTGACCAATTTTAATATTTCAAGAACAAAAATCAATCAAATACATTTTTTACCCCTCAAGCAACACACTCCGTAGTTTATTTATTTATTTTTTTTGAGACTTGTGTAACCGACATACCCGACTTTATTAATGCGTAGAAAATCATGTTTGAGTTGTTTCATGCCAAAAACATCTCTTATTCAGTGCTCTGTCGGTCGGCCCGTCAGTATTGGTAAAAATGGACCAAACAGATCAAACTATTATTTGTCTGTCCATATAGGTAAAAAAATTTGACGAGACGGACCGGTAATATGGTGGAAACTCGTCCCGTTTTCATTCCGCTCCCAGTTATCTTATTTTGTTAAAAAATGATATTGGGTCCAAAATTTGTATTTGATCATAATTGTATTTTCGACATATATCTAAAATTTCTAGATTTATCTGGGCTACCTATCCGGTATAACGGTATTGGCTAAAAAATGGAGCGATGTCATATCACTTTATTATGTCTACTAAATAATTGTTGTAAAAATTCACTTTTTGCGACACGCTTGGATGGTACTAACTATGGGTGGATACGAATTGAATATTTTTTCGAATATTCGAATTCGAATGTTGTCGAATACGAATTGAACTCGAATCCGATTTTGTCATTCAAATGGCAAACGAATGCTCATACGAATACCTTATAATTAGATTCGAATTTTTTTGAATATGCTCATTTAGAATTCCAATCGAATATTTGATTCAAATTAGAATATTTGTATATATATTTTATTAGGCTTATGAAAAATACGTATATAATTCTATTTCAAAGCTCGAATATAAAATAGCGACAAATATCAAATCAATTCAAATATCGAGGTGTAACGACCACCGTCGGTCGCTCTCGAGGTTGTCAGCTAAACATTTAACATCGTGAGTCACCATGTAACCTGACCAAAAGAATTAAGGAAAAAACACAATTAATATACCTGTGATGGTGACGAAGACAACAAATTACATATTACACTTCACAATTTCATCAATCGTACAAATCAAAGACAACACATTTTTAAAATACATACTTTGACTTAACACAAGATACAACTGGAGACTGTTGAGGATATCTTAGCCACCCAATCTCGAATGATGAATTACCCGGCTTATTGCCACAAATGATGCTTTAACACCGACTTTTCCCCGCCAATAAACAAATAATCGATTCCCAAATAGCGGGTGAGCTTGTGAAAGTCAGAGTACTCATATAACAAGTCATATTCAACCACACATATATAAACATGCAATATCGAATACTCTTGATAATTCCTTTCATTATATGTTATCTTACTTAATTATATTACTAGTCAACCTCCACATGATCTGATAATTTAACATGTCCAAACAATTTGATAATTTAACATGTCCAAACAATTAAATAATATCAAGTAGTCTAACACTCTACAAAGTTAGCTAATTAGTCACTCAGATCTCAAAACAACGCATAAGCAAAATAACCCAATTTAAACTAGTAGAATCGCACACAATAAATCACAACTCTATTCCGGCCCCCTATTAGAGTCTACACCACCCTAATAGAGGAAAACAACGTCACTAGTTACCTCTACACCAAACAAACAAGGACCAATAACATATCACTCACCCGCCACTTACACCAAGTAAACGGAACGCAATCAACTTGCTGTGAGAGAAACTAAATTAACCGGAATAGAGTTCAAGAAATCATATCAACATATCATCACATAAGAATAACTTATCTCGGCTCCAATAGAGTCTACACCACCCTAATAGAAGAAACAATGTCATCTGCCTCTTACACCAAGCAAACAAAACTCAATAAAATACAACTCGCCCGCTACCTCTACACCAAGTAGACGTGAATAACATCTCAACCTGCAGGAGAATACCAACTAACCGGAATAAAGTTCAACAACAAATCACATTTCAGCTAAATCATACGAAAGTAAGCGATTCCATCAATAATGGGACTATAGGGCCGTTGATTCCAAATAAATAATTTATTACGAAAGCCGCTTTTGATCGCCATCACCGTGATCCTATGGAGCATTGATTCTAGAGGAATAACGCAATACACCCCACCACTCAACATCATCTCAACTTTCATGATCTTACCACATTCTATCATCATGTCATCTTCACATAACATCATAAATCTCAACATTCTATACTCACATCAAATATCACAATTCATTTTCAATATTTCCATCTCATTCTTTACTGTTATCAACCAAATGATTTATTCCTTTTCTATTCATTACATTCATAACACATACAATCTCATTTAACAATTATTTTATAACATCAACTTTTTACCCATATATAGTCATATCAGCATATCTCAAATCTATATCATCCCAAATTATACAATACACATATTTATAATGTATGAAATATTATAGACAAGTGATATAAGTACTCACCTCAAACCAAAAAGCCACTAACCATCAACTAACTAGTTCATATACCAGGTCTAGATTCAACTCCTAAACAGCATAATAAAATTTACATTTTATAACAATAGTCTAGAATCGTACTTCCATTATACTTTGCATCTTTTAAAATCACACTTAGGTGTACTTTTCATTAATTTCCCAAATAGTACCAAATACAATCCAACAACCCCAATATAATTATCCAGTTCAAAATATGTTTTAAGAGCCCAATAATTCTACCCAAAAGCATTTTATGCAATAAAATTCATTTCTCTCCATTTATATGCAATCATAGTCATTTTATCACTCATAAATCAAAATAAATATCAAATCAACTTTATAATTTTCAAAAATTAAAACTTAGCTCCTTTATACCCTTAAGGTTTCTGAAAAAATAAAACTTCAAATTTATAAGCTCGAAAATAATTTCGTTTGATTTAAATATTCATTCTAGTCATTAAATCACCAAAAATAGTAAACAAATTCTAAACATTCCAAATTTTTATGAGAATGTCGAATTACAGTAGCTAATTACAATAAATACTACCGTGAATTATTTCACAAAATTTATATTTATTTCCCTCTGTATTTAGTTTTCTACTATTTAAGTTCCAAAAATCATAATAAATACAAAACGTCTTCAAAATCAAAAATTCTTTCATGGGTCAACTCAAATATATAGATTGTTCATAAACCGAAAATGATCATATTTGAAATACCTTTACTATTTATTTCATATTCACTTTCAAAAGTCAAACTAGATCTAAAAATAGTCAATAAAAACACAAATATTCATTATGTTTTAAAAATGTTATCATCAAGAGGTTATAACATCCTTATTTATACTTAGACTAGACTAAACACACATGGCCAATAGATTGATTATTTTCAACTTCAAATCAAAGTCAATAAAAGTCAACACTTTTTAATTTCAAAGAGAGATAGATTCACGAAACAAGATATACCTGTTGGAAATCAGAGTATTTTGATTTCTATAATTATGCCTGCTAAGTATAATTGTCATGACACCATTTACTAGCTTAGTTTAAAATGAGATTACTCAAACTAAGTAAGTTCAATAAATACTAATTGTAATTACAAATGGAACTCACGAGCAAATATCAGGGGTTATGCTAGGATTGCTAGATCCCATGCATAACCAATATAATAATCATAATGGTCAATTATATATTATACGACTAATATTATCTCGAGCCTGTAAGGCTTCACACAATATACAATGACGTTGAGTTATATTTCATGTATGGATTAAATCGAGATTGTTAAATTGGGAGTTGACTGAAATCAACGAGATACCCAATCGAGAGTTTTACATTGATAATATAAAATACAAATTGGACAAAACCGAATCAATTAAATTGCTATTTCAATTGACGGTTTAACGAGGGAAGCTTATTAGTAACTTGTTGTCATTTAATGCTTCAATAAGTTAGTTAACGGCTTAACGAAGTTGACTATTTATTAAACGAAATGCTTATTCGACCGAAACAAAAAGGGGAATATATAGCAGGGAAAAGATGAAATGAAAAGCAAAAGCATTTCATTTCTCATCCTCCCCAAGATATTTTGGCCGCCTCTCCTCTCTCCCTTTTGGCTTTTGAGTAAAAAGTTTTACCAAATTCTTGTCCAATTGTTCAGAGATTCTCGGCAAGTCCAACGCTGGACTAACCGCCTTGGTGTGGACTAACCGATGTAAAAATCATAATGACTCGTTAATTAATAAATTAAAATGGAGTTATTAAATTTATTAACATAAAAATTTGAAACCACTTTATAGCTTCATGTACGATAAATGTTGATGTTGGAAATTTATAGTCGAGGTAAGTTGAACGAGGGTATCAGTTGAACTAAACGGTCGACCATCCGCATAAACTCAAGCTTTCCTCATCCTTCCCACATACCAAACAAGCCTTAAGAGTGGATAAAATTAGTTCCCCTTGATTTTATTTCTTCGATTTCTCCTCCATCTCGCGAGCTTTGGACCTCAATTCTTGAAGAGTTTCCCCTCATCATCCTCTCTTCGATCTGTTGTAAAAAAGACCAAACTTTTTGTGTATTTCTTGAGTTTCGAATGGGTTGACTTTTGTTGACTTTTTTTGTATTTCAATTTTTATTGCTACAATCGATTCTTAGGCTTTAAATTAGTTGTTCTTGAGTTGAAATTAAGCATTTGATGAGTAATTCGTGACGCTAGTGGACGTTTGACTTGGATTTAGTTTGACTTCGGGTTTTGAGGGTTAATATTCTATATAATTATTATCTAGGCTTAGATTATAGTGTAGGAGATGATAATAACCGTTTTTTGGGGTAGAAAAGTGTTGGTATAGTTGAGTTGACTTTCGAGTTGACTTCAGGTTTGACTTTTTCAAAACGTTTTTAAATGATATAAGTATATTCTTGGAACTTTATTATAGTTGTTTAGAGGTGGAAATTGTGATTGGTGTTGTTGGATGAATATATGTTGAAATTAGTTTTATTAGTTTTGAGTAGTAAATGGGTTTGGGATTAGGAAAAGTTAAGAAAACGGGTTTAATTAATGGGAAAGTTGATATTTAGGTTGACTAAAATTGTTTAAAGTGTTAGTATTTGGGTTAGTCTCGAGGCCAAAGTTTAGGAGTTCGGGGGTGGTAGGTTAAAATTTATTGTTTAGTTTATCGCTTAAGCTTAATCTAGTAATATTTCACCTAAAGTGGCACTAAAAGTGTTAAAAAAGAGAGTTTAAGTAACGAAGTCATAATAATCGATTTCGAAAGTTTTGTTTAGACTCGGAACGTGAAAGGCTATGGATCGATTGATTTCTGCTAAGCAGCCTGTAGCCAAAGGTGGGGATTTATCGCCGTTTGGATAATATTATTTACGCTTGAGTTAAGTACTGCAAATTGATATCCGATTATATAATCGTGTTATGAACTTATATGATAGTGTAATTTGTGAAATTGTGAAACGTTGAGTTGTATGATGGTTGTGTTAGATACATTATGGTAGTAGGTTCTATATGGAATATTGTATTTAGCATATCAGGCGCTATATCAGATTGTTGTGTGATTGCTGCATGACCATTTTATCCGGTTGTTATAGTTAAGTTGTGATGTTGAATGAGTCGCGTGTGTGGTTGTGTTTGTCATGGCTGGTATGTTTGGTGATGTTGGCTGGTCATGCGCGTGGTTTCATAGAGAGTAGTCACACCATATTAGGACGTGGGGCAATGCTGAGTCGTATGTAGAGGTTGCTTGTGTAGATGGGGTGTGTGTTGTGATATTGTAGGGTGATCGGCGGGGTGAGTCTGCCGGGAAAAGGATATGATATTTTATGGATGAGCGGCGAGCCCGCCGAAAACGATACGAAGGCTATATTGCGGTTATACGTATGCAGCCTCACGGAAAGTATAAAAGACATTATATAAATGTCGGGTACAAAGTATTGTGTGCATGGTCTTGCATTGTGTTGACATTGGGTGATGTCACCGCCCGAATGTTGATAATGTCATGAATCTTGTTTCGTGAGTTTTGTTATATTGTTATTGTGGTATAAACCGCTTGTACTTTAATTTATGTTGTTTTCGCTTCGCTGATCACGCGTGATATGTTATCTCCTCATATAATGTGGGTCAACATAAGTGGGTCCCCTCAAAATGTGTATATGTTGGATGATGAGTACTATTATTCGACTTCATGAATATTTGGTTTGGTCTTTTATTTTATATATATATATATACTTTATCGCTATGTCTTTGTCTTTTTGTGTATCTCATTCGGATGTGATAAGTTACGACTGGGTGATACGCTTCCACTAAGTCGAGCTTACCTCCTTCCAACCTCCAAATTGACAAAAAGCCATTCTGGAGAAGCTGCTGAGTTCGTGGTGTACGTTTGTTTACTCGGTGAGAGACGGGAGGCTAGATCCTCGGCAAGACCTTTTTCTTTCTCACTCATTTTGATGTACCGATTGTGTTTTGTTTTGGAGTTGGAAAATTCTATAAACCGGCTTTTATGGAGTATTTTGACTTGGTATGTTATGAGTGTGCGCTGATTTGGATTAGGTGATGTCATGCACCTTTTTCTTCTCACTCATTTCATGTACTGCATTTCAGATTTTTTGGAGTTGAAAATTCTATAAACCGCTTTATGGAGTATTTTGACTTGGTATGTTATGAGGTGTGCTGGATTTGATTAGTGATGCCACGATGGTTAAACTTTGTATGAAAAATATTTTGAACCATTCCACTTGATCAACCATCGTTTGAGGTTATTTTCAGGTCAACTATCGACGGTGACTCGCATATATAGGTTGATACCCAACCTCGTATGCACGACTCGGTGCCAGCGGCTGTTACAATTATGGCACGAGTCGCTTCCGCTTTTAACCGGGTTCTGCGGGCGTGTGTGCCTATGTCTAAAGTTTTGTAAAATTTTGTGTCATGAGTCTTTTATGAGTCTAAATTATTTTTATCTTCGATGTAGACCGCTTCCGAGGATGCCACCGGTAGTCGAGTTCGCATTGCATCGAATCGCTGGACCCGCTTAAGGGTGCAGGGTTGCTTGTGGGTAGAGGCCGAGACTAGCGCAGGTGGTGACGCCAAGAGTCTGCGTGGGTGTACCTGTGAGTGCGGCGCAGTGCAGCTCGCAGCTGCAGGAAGAGACCGTGGGTGAGGAGCCGAGTGTAGACCAACCGGGTTCCCAGGAGGATGTGAATTTCCCAGAAGAGCAAGAGTATGAAGACTCGAGAGGTAGCGGGGAGGCGCAGCCCCAGTACCCGACCCAGCAGTGGCGCTCCGAGAGGCGGAGATTCGCATTTAAATTGCTAGACAGCTGCAGTTAAGGGACTACCTCGAAGTTTCAATGTGTGAGTTTTCAATTGATATCGGGAAAACGATATATAGTTATGGATCATGGCGCTATGGGATACCCCGGCCTCATGCTATACCATGTCTATATATGAAATGAAACACCACCGGATGAGGGCGCAGAGGCAGAAAGAAATATTTATGAGGACATATGATCATGTCCTCAACCTGAATGGGATGGATCTTTAGGACAAACAATTTTCACCGCTTGAGGAATGCAAAATGCAGGTGGAGGGATACAGTGTAATATACAAGTGAAAAGCAGGTGGAGGTCTGATGGACCGGAGCCGCAGTGGCCATATCGATGTGTGATTTCTTGGTGAACTAAAGAAGACCGCCTTTACGTAGCCATTTCAAGACACCTACCGTCTCGACCTGCATTTTCATGAGCCGGGCGTCTGCACCCCCTAGAACAGTGGTTTTCACTCTGGTATTTCGGTGTTCGCAGATGCCAAGATATTCAATGTTACTAATGTGGACAGAGGGCACAAGCGCGCAGAAATTGTCAAAGACTGTAATAATGTGTTTCCATGTCAACAATGTGTGGCATTTCATAATGTGTGTCCTTCAGATGGGTACAGTAGAGCAAATGCACTTCGCCGACATTGGGGAGAAATTGCAGGTCGAGGTGGGACGGTGTTTGAGGACGGCACAAAGTCAAGGCCGAGGAGTCGTGGTAGACCGACGGGCGGGGCAGTAGCAAGACGCGAGTTGGCATCGGCAGTAGGGCAAATCAACGCACCACGCAATGTGAAGCACGGATATTCCGAGAACGGTGACAAAAAATTCTATCTTTATATGGCTTTGATGCTCAAGTGCCGTTTTTGATTCTCGAGCCACACACTCTTTTTATATCTCTCGAACTTTGCTCAAGGCTATCTTTTGAGTTATGAACATTCACGCATCTTTTAATAATAATGACATCGGCGGGGAGGCCTGGCCAAGGTAATTGAGGTTTATAGAAATTGCCCCTTAAGTGTTGATAACCATGTATTAGAAGTGGATCTATTACCCTTTGAATTAGTGGATTTTGACTTAATTTTGGGAATGGATTGGCTGGGAAAACACCATGCTGTAATAAATTGTCACCGTAAGGAAATTGTGTTTACTAGCCCTGATAGGCCTGAATTACGAGTTGTCGGGGATAGGAGAGTTTTACCATCTTGTTTGATTTCGGTGTTAGAAGCTCGTAAGTTATTGAACAAGGGATGTATTGGGTATTTGGGTTATGTAACGGATTTGAAGAAAGATGAGCCTAAGCTTGAAATGTCCGGATTGTGAGAGAATTTGAGGATGTGTTTCCGAAAGATTTGCCAGGACTACCTCCGAACAGAGAGATTGAATTTTCGATCGAAGTGGTACCGGGAACGGCTCCGATATCTATGGCACCGTACAGAATGGCTCCAGAGAGTCACAGAGCTGGAAATACCTAAGCTGCGTGGCTGTTAGAGAAGGATGACAAAGCCGAAGTTATTCTCCTCGGGGGTGCTCAAGATTGTCTCGTCAAGAAGAAGGATGGAACGATGAGGCTTTGTATTGATTACCGACAATTGAACAAAGTGACTATTAAAAATCGGTACCCGTTGCCAAGGATTGATGACCTTTTCGATCAACTGAGGGATGCAAAGGTCTTTTCAAAAATTGATTTGAGGTCTGGATATCACCAATTGAGAATTAAGGAAGATGATATATCAAAATCGGCCTTTCGAACAAGATACGGACACTATGAGTTCTTGGTGATGCCGTTTGGTTTGACAAATGCCCCAACAACTTTCATGGAGCGATGAACCTGTTGTGAGAGTTCCTGGATAAGTTTATGGTTGTATTCATTGATCTACATCTTAATCTATTCCAGAGGAAACAACATGACGCAGCATTTGAGAAAGTATCGAACCTTACGGGTAAATGTTGTACGCAGTTTTCAAAGTGTGAATTTTGGTTGGAAAAGGTACAATTTAGGTCATGTTATTCCCGGCGAGGGTGTTAGTGTCGACCTGCAAAAAGTGAAGCGGTAATGAATTGGAGAGGCCTATGTGACCGAAGCGAGAAGTTTCTTTGGCTTAGCTGGTATTATAGAAGATTCTCAGAATCTAGTATGAATTTATTCGTGATAAACACCAATTCATACATCCCGGATCCTCAAATTAATGTATATTAATCTAAACACAAAATATAAATGTATGAATACGAGAATCCTTACATTTCAACGGAAGCGAATGAACCCAAATCCTCACGATCAACCTCGCGTGAAAGCCCCTTCAAAATCCTCTCCAAAGCTTGTTCAACACCGAAATGATGTCCTCTAGATTGCACACACCAAGAGGGAAACGAACCGAGTACTTGAACTTGCTAGAGTTTGAAGATGAAAATGAAATTGGAAGAGAAAAACTCTTCCAATTCATCATCGGTGGGGGCGGCTATTTGGAGTGGGGGGTGGAGATTTTTATGATTTCCTCATTCATGAAAAAACCTAATCCCCTCTTTAAATACCAAGTCCCAAATTCCATTCAAGCAACTCGTTATTAGGGGTCTAGTTTAACTCATTAACTTAATTAGACCGTTATGAGCTTCTAATTAAATAATGAGTTACTAGTGAGTTGTTCTATTTTAATTAACTTAACAAGTCAATTAAAATACTAACGAGTCACTATCGAATAACTTATCAAGTTATTCATCAATTTCAATTGCTTAATTGATTAAACTTGCAAGTTTAACCAATTGATGTTCATCAACATATATTTGACAAATATATAAATATTGAGAGATACATTTCTCAATATACAAGTCTCGTTTAATTTCATTCATGAAATATTATTCGAATATCATTGTATGTGTGTGACCTTCTAGGCTCAGATAATAGTAAGTTGTATAATAATAATAATTGACCAATTACTATTATTATAACGATTAATGAGTAAGATCTAGCAATCGCTTATAACCCCTTAAATTATCATGAGAACCCACACTAGTAATATACCATTACTAAGGTGAACACTAAGTTCTGGTAATCCTTACTTAACTAAACTGCAAATGAATTGATACAATAATTATCAGCAACGGACACAATAAAAGTGGAATCACTTCTCATTGATTTCCAATACCACTTGCCCTTGGACGACACTTACACCTTTATCGCTGCGATCTCTAGTCGTAGGCTAACCATAAGAAGTGTGTCATGAAACACCCACAACTTTCTTTACTCGAGTATGAACTGAATAAGCATTTATGGCGTCCCATAAACCAATCAGTACCAACTGTGTGAGAGGCCTGAGATCTTCCTTGTATATCAAGGACGGATAAATCCCTCCCAATATATCAACATCTATCGCTATACTCACTGTGTGACCCAACATATGCCGTTATAATCGGGCCGCCATGCGCACGCTTTTCATAGTCAAAGTACAAAGCTTATATAACACGTATAGTTATATAGCAATACGTAACTGAACGAAGCAATAACAG
>JADFUC010000744.1:0-41857 GCA_019722365.1 Lithospermum erythrorhizon | reverse complement strand
ACCAGTATACTTCGTTCAGTTACGTATTGCTGAGAACTATTGGTGACGGGGAATGAAGAAAGAAATTACCCGTTTTGTATAAAGTGTTTCATTTAAATATGATCCAGATTAGGCATATAGGGTTATTTGACCATGGCGATACAGTGGGCGTGGGAGAGAATCACCATGGACTATGTGTTTGGGCTTCAGCCTTAGAAAAGAAATGATGGGGTTTGGGTAATTGTGGATAAGACTATCTAAGACATTTCATTTCTGCCTATTCATCCTATTGGAATGGGCAGTTGGCAGATATGCGTGGACCAAGTGGTAAAATTGTTAGAATCTAGTATGAATTTCATTTTGTGATAAACACCAGATCATCCAGTCCTCAAAATGATATAATTAATCTAAAACACATAATTAACAATTGCAGAAAGCCAACGGAAGTCTATCGATAAATTCTTTCACGAAACTCCTGATTTCATGCGTTGAGCACTTCAAATGTAGTGCCTATTTTGGTTGGTTCTTGGCGCGGGAGAGGTTAGATCCTACATTTGTGTTTGGTTGGATGAAAAATCAAGAGAAAATTTTCAATTCTTTGTGATATTACCGGCCATATAGAGAAGTGAAAACTTTATTTTTCTTCATTTCATGAAATGAAAAACTTATGTTGAAAAAACCTAATAGGTTTTGATTATACCTGTCAAACCTAAAAGCTAACCAGAATGGTGTGAGCCGGCTTTTTATTAGAATTTAACTAAAGCCGTTAAGTAAAATCAAATACTAACAAGTTGTTAATAGTAACCTAACAAGTTACTAACGGAGCTTAACTAATGCTCGAATTAATTCGAATTGACTAATTAATTAATTCGGGTTCATCAATTTCTATTTTACATTATCAATGTAAAAATCCAAGTGAGAATATTCGTTGGTGCAATCAAATTCTCAATTTAACAAATGTAGTTTATTTCATACATGAAATATAATCAACGTCCTTGTAGCCTTTAGGCTCGAGATAATAGTAATTGTATAATAATGTATCTTAAGGTGAACACTAAGTTTCGATAATCGCATTTAACGACCCGGTAAATGAATTGATATACAATTGTCATGTGGGCATAATAAAGGGAATCAGTACCATTGATTTCCAGCGAAATAACAGGGTGCGAGGAGTATTGTTTGGATAGGGATCTGAGAGTTAACAGAGGTTTTGGGGAGACTTAGGAGATTGAAGGTCCATTTGAGTACTGCGTTTCGTACTCAAGCGGACCAGTTATCAGAGGCGATTGGACGTTGGAGGACATCTTTGCGAGGCTTGTGTGTTGAGTTTCTACGGTAGTTGGGATGAGGTTGCCAAAAATGGAGTTTGCTTATAATGCCAGTTTTGAAGCTAGAGTGGGATGGCACCGTTAAAGGAAGCTTTTAATATATGGGAGGTGTAGAGACAGTGAGGAAAGAAAGATTTATGGGTCTAAGTTAATTGAAGTTTGTGAGAGAGAGTAAAAGTGATACAACAACATTTGAGACTGACATAGGATAGACAAAAAGAAATGCAGTCGGCCTTGAAGTAGATTTGTCGTTCGGTGGAGTATTAGGTATTTTGAAGTCTCCCGTAAGGAAGGGGTGTAGTTCGGGAGAAGAGGAAGTTGGGTCCCACAACAGATTGGACCGTTTGATATCTTGACAAGGTGGGGTGTTTGGTGCTTTTAAGTGGAAGATTCATGATGTGTTCATGTGTCTTGCTGAGATGCGTGGGGATGGATGGCAGGTGTAGATTTGACCTGAGGAGGACGGTGAGGATCTTGGATGAGAGAAGAGACGAAAGAAGTGAGGGTGGTAAAAAGTTTGTGGAGGAATCAATGATGCATTAAGGGCCTTGAGAGGATATGAGAAACCGTTACCCTTGACTTTAGGTGGAGTTAGTGATGATTATGGTTGTTTGATTTTACCTTTTGTAACTTTTGAGTTGAGGGAAATTTTGAGGGCAATTTTTTGTTAGGTGGGTAGAATGTAAAAATCATTAACGACTTCATTAATTAATAAATTAAAATGTGAGATTATTAAATTTATTCGTAAAATTTAGAAATTGTATTATTTATGTGCAATAATGTTAAAAGAAGTTCGGAGAGATTAGTTGTGAGATAAGTAAAGCGAGAAGTATGGTGAATAAAATATTCGCATTTTCACGGTTGAGCTTTTGGGCCCAATGACTACTTAGCCATCAGCAAGCGAACCCCCAAACATTTCCTCTTATTTTCTTATCCCGTTTTTTTTGATTTTCTTCTCTAATTTTCTCCTCCGTCTCTGTTTTGGACACAGAAATTTTGGGAGAAACCACTGCATGCGTCATTCGTTTCAAGGTAAAAAGGTCGATCTTGTTAAATATTTGAGGAAGTCGCCAGTTATTTGTCGTTGACTTTTGTATTTCAAGTTGTCTGATTGATTCTTGGGTTGTAAATTAGTTATTCTTGAGTTGAAATATCGTGTTTGATGTGAAATTTTGGACGTTTTTAGGGCCGTTGACTTTTTGAATTTTTGGGTTGACTTCGGTTTTTTTGAGATATTATTGAATATAATTGTTATTAGAGCTTAGAATTATAATATAAAGGTTGATAATGATCAAATATTTGGGAGTGAAAAGTATTTATGATTGAGTTGACTTTCGGTGATTGCGGGTTGACTTTCTCTAAAATGTGGTTGATAGTATAAATATGTTGGACAGTTATTGTGATTTTTTTTGAGATGAAATTATGAGTTAGAAGTGTTGGAAGAAAAATAGGTTGAAGTGGTATTAGATTTTGAGTAATTACCGGGACTTTTGGGATTGGTTGTGTGTAAGCTTAGTGTGGTCGAGAAAAGTTTGAAATTTGGGTTGATTAAAATTGATTGAAAATATTATTAATTGGATAAGGTATTAGGTGATTATGGGATTTAGTCCCGGTAGTGAAGTCGTCATCGTAGTTGTTATTGAAACATAATTAGCAATCATCACGTGAAAGTTGTCAGTTACTTAAAATAGGTTGAAAAATCGAAATTAAATTCTAGGATAAGGGTTGAGAATTGTTACGAGGTAGTAGTATGTTTTGGATGTTTTTACGTTTCGGGCTAGGACATTAGAGATAGCATGAGGATGATTGAGCTGGCAGGTCTTTGAGTCAAAGTGCTTAGTGGTGGGGAATTTATAAACAAGGTTGTTACCTTATTTATGTTTAGTGAAATATATGATAATTGATCTTGATGTGTGTCCGTGTTATAAAAGCGATATCTGTGGGTATAGTGGTGATATTCTTGAAATATTGACTTATGGTGGTTGTGTTAGATCGTTATAATTATATATTTATTTTGGTGGTATTTATGTTTGAGTACATGTATGTTTAGGTGTAGGTCCTTTGAGTATGTATATGTTGAGTGTATTCAGGTTCGAGTATATTGGTGTTATGGGCGTATACGTAGTATATTTTTTCTTGAGTATGGGTTACTATCCCCAATTTATTGTATCGTGTATATTATGAATGCTACATTGAATTATTGTGTGATGTTTGTGTTTGGTATTATATGTGATTTGTGAATTTTTGATTTGAGGATATTTGAGGTGATGTGGGGTGTTCGAAGGGTGAGCTTGCCGGGAAAAGCATATGTGATGTGGGCGTTTGAAGGTGACTTCTTAGGAAAGGATATGTTGGCGTTGGGTGTTCGAAGGAGGAGGTGAGCACAACGGGGAAAAAGGATGAAATGTTATATATGATGTTATTGTGGTTTCATTTTAAGTAAGTTATTTTGTATTTGTTGTAGTATGAGCCGTCGTGTTGTGAAATTTTCTTTGTTTTTACTCGTTTGATTATGTGATATGAGATGCAGGATCACGACATGTGAGTTAACGTAAAATTTGAATCTTCTATAATGTGTGTATTTGTTAATGATGATTATTTTTGTTATGATGCCTTGGATAATTAGTATATTTCCGTATCGTATATATAAATATATCTATCTATCTTATAAAGCTACGTATATATATGTCAGCTGTGTGTCTCGTTCGGATATGGGTAAGTTACCATCGGGTGATTACGTTTCTTAAAAATGAAACACCTTTTGATTGTGAGTGCCATTGTCGTCGGCGAGTTGGTTAAGTAGTGTCCGTTGGTTACCTAGGTGAGGGACAAGTGGCTGAGGATCTCGTGGTCATCTCTTTTTATCATTTTGATGTACTCGGTTGTTACATTTGTTTGGTATGTTGAAATTGAAAACTAATTTGTGGAATATTTTGTGGCTTGGTTTACGATAGAGTTTTTATGCTTTGGGTTGTATTGAATTGATGCCCGATGGTTAAACTTGGTAATGCGATATTTAAATTTTTCGAAACTATTTTGCATTTATCAATGCTCCCGGAGTTTATAGGTTATTAAACATGTGATTTTGCATTAATGTCGGCCATCGTAGGGTGACTTCCGAATATACGGAGTTGATAGCGACTCACGACCTCGGTATTGTGACTTCGATGATCATTCTGAGATAATTCGATGAGCAACGACCAATGTATCTTGTTCACTGCGCCTCTCATTAAAGGGAAAAGAAAGATTTGCGTCATTACTCTTCTTAGAAAAAACAAGACTTATTACATCACTATTTATATTACTAGTAAATGATACGATTGATCTCTCAAAATATTTTGAATATTTTTTATGTTTATTTGAAATCATTAACTTGATGTAATTGGACTCCTTCATATTTTCAAACTGATTAATGTTACCTATTTTTAAGGTATATACTTTGATTATGAATAACTTTTAAGTATATTATGAAAAATTACAATAGAATACGATGATTACAATTTTTTTATAAAATCAATAGTATCAATTTTATAGCTCAATCGGGTTCCTTTTTTGTTCATAATAAATGTTTTGTTTTTTAGTTCATTTTATTTCAAGTATAGTTTTATTAGTAATATTACTTAAATTATTAATATATATTCTTAATATATATTCAGCAAAAAATAATGATCTTTATAAACTTAAATATCGTATGTAGTCATGTAATAACACTTTTTAGTAAAATATATGAATTTAATAATAAAGGTTTAACACATCCAAATTACATTATTTAAAATAATCAATTAAATACAATTACACTTGATGAGGGATAATTAGTTCAACAAACACATTATCTATATTGATAATATTAATGAAATTTTTGAAATGCTTTCGATTGTTGATAATGAAACTTTGGTAGTGAAAGGTCATTAAAATCTGAAACCAATTATTATATATATATTTCACAATTAAATATAAAAGCCTTAAGATTTACAATTATGACTCAATTTAATATGAACTATCACAATTTTATTTAATAAATGTTGTAGAAAGATTTATATGACCCCCAACTTACTTTGAGTTGTATTTTTCAAATCCATATAGTTAATTTTTTGTAGTTTCGGTTTTGTTGTTTACTTTTCCATTATATATAGAGTAGAATAGGTTATTATTGATATGGTTTCTTGTAAATAAAAATTCTATTATTTATGTATTATTGATATGTTATTATTATAATTTTTGTATTCTTTATTCTTCTTTTCAAACTGGTCAATAAGAATGCTTACTTAAATTCTTGATATTTTTAGTAAGACAAAGTGTATTTTCATTACATTGTACTTCATTATTTTTTATTTAATGAGATTAAAATATTTATTTAATAAGTTAAATAAATACTTTATTAACATAATTTAATAAAAATATTTATTAAATATGTATCCATTATGATCCTGAAAAATATTTTTTCGATATTGAAGAATCAATCTTTGTTAGTGTTGGTAATTGGAAAGGCACAACAATAATAAAATTTAAAACCTAATTGACCATTTTTTTTGCCTTGGTTGTCGAAGACTCTCCTATAACCTCACTCTTGCTTAAGAAATAATGAAAACTTCGCTAAAATAATTTTCCAAGTAATAGTGGTGCCATTATTGTTATATTTTAATATTATTACTGTTTTATATGGAAAATATGGTTTTAATTTGACATTTGATTATCGACTATTTATTTTGAACACAATTATTATATATTTAATCATTAAATATTTGTGTATAAAATTTTTGGAGAAGTATAATTTTAAAGATTAATTATGAAATTGGACAGTTATTTGAATATAGCATTTTTTATTGAAATATGTTATGTTTGGATATTTTTTAATATTTTTACTTCTAAAAAAGAGTATAAATCTATATAAGAGAAAATAAATAATAATATATTATTATATATAATAATAATAAGTTGCATTAAAGTGAGGACAAAAGAAAATAATAAAAAGGAAAGAAAAATGCATTAATGTGAGGAGGAGGGTAGTGGGTATTTTTTAGCTAATGAGTATTGTTGTTTAACGTGAGGAGGCCAGAGATGACAATGAGTATTATTAACGTGAGAGGACAGTAATTATGTTTTACCTGAAATAGTATATGAAGAAATTAGTATTATGTATGGCATATATGAAGAGAGTCTAATAATTAATATTATCTATTTATTTTTATGAAGAACAGTTGATGATTAATATTTATTAAGTAGGACATATATGAATAAAATTATGTCTACTAATATTAATTTAATATGTCTATGAACAAAATTTGATTAATATCAATTAAATGGGATATATATGAAGAAAAATATGTTAAATATTAGTTTAATAGGAGTATTAGTATTCTTTTTATAATAATAACAATAACCCGTTCGTATTATGAAGCATTTTGTAATATTATTTGGGTTAGAAGTTAAATTTATGTTAGAGTTGTGTTAAGCAGAGGCCGAGAAGCTAAGCAAGCAGAAGGCAGAACTTATACGGTGCTTGAGATATTTTTACCCACCAGACTCCCATGTGACTCTTTTATAGTTATTCATATGCTGGCAATGGAAATTTATCTTTATCATCTTGTCCTTCTTTCTTCTTGGTTGGGCAGAAATCCTCTCCCATTTCACTTAAAAAATTTCTTCCATTCTCTTCCACTCGTCTTACTGAAGCTTTGGTCCTAAATTTCTGGAGAGTTTCCCGAGTAAATATACGTTTAAGGTGAGAGAAGTTGAATCTTTTGGGTATTTCTTGAGTTTGAGATGTTGACTTTTAGTGATTGAGTTGACTTGGACTTTGATATTTATAATGTTATTATAGAATACTATTAACTTAGATTATCTTATAAGAGGTGATAATTATCGATAGTGCTCGATTTATTAGGGAGTAAAAAATGTTGAGAATTTTAGTTGACTTTTGTTGACTTTTTCTAAATGGTTTTAATATGATAGAAGTGTACTCTTGGACTTTTATTAGGGTTGTTTTGAGGTGTAAGTTGTGATTTTTAGGTGATTAGAGAATGTTCGGATAATATGAGTTTTGTAAGTTGAGTAGTGAATTGGTTTGAGATTAAAGATGGTTAGAAATGTGATGATTAGTTGTTAATATCGGAACATTAGGGCCTTTGAAACTAGTAATTGGAACTCGATCATTAAAATGGAAAGTTGCGAACTTAAGTTGGAATAAGGTTGTAGTGGGAACTTTTGTTGGGTTATTTTGAGGGGAAGTGAGATTAAATATATAGGTAGATGTTATATTACTGATTTGTATTATAAGTAGTAATTATAATTTTTTGAATGTTGTTTAGCGTTGATCGTGGGAAAGGTCCCGATGTTGAGATTCTGAGGAAGTTTTATTTAAGCTAGCCGAGGTAGTATCTATCTGGTGTTGATTTACTATTTGATTACGGATATGTATGTGTATATATGTGATTTTGTGTTGAATTATATGTTGATTATGCGTTGTGGGTTGAGTCGTTAGGTTGTGTTTGTGGTCTGCATGGAGTAGATGCAGTGTTTTGAGGAGTTGTTGAGTCGTATTAGGAAGAGTTGTATATGAGTTGATGTTGTGTGTTGAGTTGTATTGTCCGGTAAATTGCTTCGTACTTAGTTACGATTCGGTGATTGCTTCGTACCTCGTTACGATTCGGTGACCAAACATGTGACAGACATAAGTTTTCTCCCTATGGGTTGAGAGTTATATCTTGTAGTTGTAGAAATCCGGACTTATATTGAGTTGTAGGGTTGTTGAGTTGTGAGTTGTTGAGTTGATAGAGTTGTTGAGTTGTAGTATTGTTGAGTTGTTGAGTTGATACTATTGTTGAGTTGGTTGTGTTGCTGAGTTGCCTAGTTGTTGAGTTGTGATGTCGTCGTTGTCAGTTGATAGAGTAAGGTCGATTGGTTGTTGCGTGTTGTTACAGTCTTTCTTGAGATATACGTATGTTATTGTTGATTGCCATCATTTTGGAATATTCTGCTAGTAACAAATTTATGAACATACGAAAATGATAATGAAATTGCTAATGACTTCATATTAAGATCTTAAGTTGAATAATATCATATACCAACATCTATCGTATGTAATAATGACTACATTGGTACTGTGCATGATTGGAGTTGATTTCATTCTTGAGATATATATTCACTACTAAGCTTAGCGACTTACGCCTATTAAACATAAGACTGACATTCATTGCTAGGTTGGTAGTGTTCGTCTTCGAGGCTTCTTGGTGTTTTGTCTTTGTAGAAACTTTAGGTGGTGGCAGTTGATCCTCATGATCTCTTTATTTTTGTTGGATCGTAGTTTGTTATACGTATAGTTATTATTTGAGATGCTTGTTGTTGTAGGGTGACATATTGGTACTGGAGGTCTATTGTATGGTAGTGTTATGTGGTTGGGAATACCACGATGGATTGTTTTTGTTAAAGTATTTTTTATCCGTTGTATCTTTGTTATATTGAGTTCTTCGAAGATAGGTTTCTTCTTTTAAAATTGAGTCATCCATCGGTGTGGTGACTCTGGTGTCAATTTGGAACCCAAACACCAGAGGCGTGTATGACCTGGGGCGAAGATTAGATTATAATATATCTCATCAAACTATATTTTTATCTAAGTTTTAGGTAGAAGGGTAATTTAGTCATTAGTAGTGTGAAAAAGGAAGAAACACAACCCTTATTCACACTTTTATATATATTAGTGATCACTGATAGACTTTTATTTCATGTATGGAATAGTAGCAAAGTATCCTGAGCCTCTAATATAATATAAGAAAGAGAGGAGGAAATATAAGATGAGGTGATTTTATTGTCTGTTTACTCGAATACTGATGATTTTAATATAAATTTATAGGTAGAAGTGTAGAACTCAAGATCTACAAGATATACATTAATCAATTACAATCTTTGCTCCAATCACAGACAATACTTAATCTGTTTCCAATTTATTTGATCATAAATGTAAAAAATATTTTATTAAGGGGTTGAGTTATATTATTAATATACCTTAAAAAATTCTTTATAAAAAAAAATTGCAGTTGATCATGAATATAAAAATACTTTATTAAGGAATAAAAGTCAAAAGATCAAGATAAATTGCATTAAAATCGTATATGATCAAACAAAAAAGAAAAGAGAAATTTTTGCTACTTGATCAATTAAATTGAAACTGATGGAGTATTACATATTCTAAGTAACTAATAATATACTTCTCATAATAATAATAAATCACAATAATATCTCTAATTCATTAATGGAATTTTCTACCATGTGCCCCTAAAGGCACACTATAATAATTGAAATAAAATTATGCCTTATATTCCCATATTTAGATGGGATTTTCTACAATGTGCCCTAACAGCACATTATAATAATTGAAATGCACATGATAAAGTTTCAAAATTCCTAAAATTATGTCTTATATTCCCATATTTACATAATTAATAAACATGATTTTTTTTAGGTAGTTATCCTCCTATTTTCTAGCCCCTATCTCATTTAATATACAAACTAACCAAAAAAAGTTGGCGCCTAGCATAGCATCTTATACTAAGTTACGAACTTTGCCGCTCATTCCAATTAATGTGATTGCAATAATAATGATGATTATAAAATGTATAACAATAAAAAAAGTCATTCAAACAAAAGTAATTTAAAATTTTATATGAAATATGGGATTCAAATCAATATTTTCTTCTTCAGCTTCATTTCCTCTTTTATTCATTGGTGTTGATTGCTCGCCATTTTCTTTATCCGGAGAAGTTGTGATGTTATGTCCAACAAGTTTACAATAGCTACACCATCACTTCTGTTTTCCTAACTTGTTCCTACCTTAATGTCATTTTTGTTTGGGACGCCCTTTTGTTTTTGAGCTAGGAGGACAACAAACAAAAGTAGGAATTGCACTATCTCCATTGACAGAATAAACTTCGTCATTAACAGTTGTTTCTTGACAATTATCAATTTTTTTCAAGTCTTCCAAATCTTTATGACAACACCATCTTGATAAAATATATCTCAATTTCTTTGTTCTTTTGAGGAGTCGAATTTTTTTGTGTCTAGACTTCCTTTTCTGTGATCAAAAAAATATCTTCTAACTTTTTTTTCATCTTTTGTTATGAAACGACCTTTTCTAATCGAAAACCCTTTCTTTTTCGTAAATTGTTGGTAAAATGCATAAGCTTCTTCCTCACTAAGAAAACATTTTTCACAAATTGTTCAAAAGTTTCCATATGAGAATTTTCATCTTCCTTGTTCAAATTAACTAGTGTTTCAATATATCGATGATTCTTTTGTTTCTCTTCTTCAGGGATTGTATTCAAGTCAAATAGTATGCTTGGACTACTTTGATCATGCATCATTTTTTTAAGGTTGATCTAAATGTGACTCAATATATTTCCACGTAAAAGAAGAAGAAATGAAATGGGGTTAATATGCTAGAGACTGTGGATTTTATATATTAAAAATGAAATCAAAATGTTACCGCCGAAGTGAATCAAAATGTTACCGCCAATAAGAAGTGAATAAATTTTATCATGCATCATTTTGTTTATGCTAGGCGCCAAAATTTTTGGTTAGTTTGTATATTCAATGAGATAGTCAATTAAGTGGGGCTAGAAAATAGGAGGATAACTAAATAGAAAAAATCATGTTTATTAATTATCTAAATATGGGAATATAAGGCATAATTTTTGAAATTTTGAAATCTTATTATGTTCATTTTAATTATTATAGTATGCCTTTAGGACAATTGTAGAAAATCTCTATATGTATAATAGAGAATAAATTAGAGTTGGATAAAATTATCAATATGCCTAATTGAATTTGAATTCATAACAAAGAGGTAAATAGTGTGGAAGGATTTTCATAGCTTGGGACAACTCAATTATGTGATGTGGTCAAGATTGATAATACATATGGCTCAACATAATAGTAGTGAAGTGAGTATAATAGGTGATGAGGTATTTTGTTTATCATTTTTATGGTTTCAATGACTTAAGTATATGAGAAGGAGGGAATTGTAGGAATCATTACAATATAATAAAAAAAAAAAGCAGTCATCCTTGAATTATAGTGGGTGTGATGTAATTAGAAAATGTGATCGAACATGATTTGATCGATATTTCGGGATAGTATCATAGATTATATGGAAGGCGGTATGGATTATTAGAAACTACATACGAAAAGAGAGCTTTCCACGACCTTAGTCATACAAATCGGATAAGTGTTGAAGATGAAGTCTGAGGTGAGGACTTGACATGGCATACCCATCCCAAAATGATAAAAGTAGAAGGTCTAACTTATTTCTCTTGTCGTATCGCCCTGACTTATAAAGAGGACCACTCACTTCATCTATAAAAGGATACTGCATTGTACAAGGTATGATCTTAATCCATAATATATTTTCTTGTAATAACCGTTACGTACTAATATTCTTTGTAATAATTATGCTAGTTGAGTAAGTGGAAGTATTTAGATGAAAGTAAAAAAAATTCGAAGTTGAGCGATAAAAAATACAGCGGATCGGTCGGTTGATACGTTTAAATTATTTAAGATTTTAAAAGTTGTGATCGGATGGAAATGATATTATTTGGGTGGTAATATAATTTGAGTGTAAGAAATGTTAATGTTGGAAGTTGGTTTGTGAGATAAGTTAAGCTTGAGAGAGTATCGTCGAATTAGCCCCATTCGGGTTGTCACCGGTTGGACTATTGGGCCAACAAATTTGAATCCATAAACCAACAAGGCCCCGAACCACCAGATCCTTTCTTCATTTTCTTCCTACCTTGTGAGAGAGAAGCAGAAGTCTCTTTTTCTTTCGATTCTTCTTCTTCAATTTTCTCACTCCCATGCTTTGTTCAAATCTTTGAGCTTCCTAAATAGATCTCGTCGTTCCAAGGTAAAAAGGTTAGTCTTGTTGAATATTTGGAGATCGCCCAAGTTGACTTTTGTATTTTATTTTTATTGCTCTGATCGATTCTTGGGTTCTAAATTAGTTATTCTTGGTTGAAATATACGTGTTTGATGTAGATTTCGGACATTTTAGGGGCCGTTGACTTTTTTAGAAATTTTAGGTTGGCTTTGATTTTTATGAGATATTATTGAATATAATAATTATTGTTTAGGCCTAGATTATAATACTAAGAGTTGATGATAATGATATTTGAAGTAGAAAGTGTTGTTATGGTGATTGACTCAGTAATTGTGGGTTGACTTTCTCTAAAATGTGGTTGATAGTATAAATATGTTATTGGACCGTTATTGTGATTGTTTTTGAGGTGGTGATACTAGGTTGTTGGAAGAATATGTGTTGAAATTAGTTTTATTGAGTAGTAAGCGGACTTGAGGTTGTTTAGAAATGGGTTTAGTTATTTTGAAAAGTTGATATTTTGGGTGAATTGGGGTGGTTGAAAATGTTAGTATTTTGGTTAGAAGTGTTGACTTGATTATAGGATTTACGGATGATTGAAATTCGTCATTTTAATAGTCTTGAAACATAGTATGTCATGCTTAAGTAGTTAATTTGTAACAAAATGGGTTGAAAAGTTAAATTTAATTAAGATAAGGTTAAAATTGTTGCGAGTAGTAATTGTTGGTGTGTTTTGATTAGGCAGGCATTGGGGAAAGGCACTTGGATCGATTAGACGGGACGTTTCTTATTGCTAACCAAGGTGAGTACTTATCTCACGGGTGCTACTTTACGTACTTACTTTAAATTGTGTGAAACATGTCATTGTGGTATGATTATGTGAGAATGGTATACATGTCATTGTGGTATGATTATGTGAGAATGGTATACATGTAATTGTTGTATGATTATGTGTGATTCATTTGTGTGAGCCATGATATGATTATGCGATTTTATTTTACGTAGCGTTGAAGATTTCTTGAGGTAGTACTAGCTTAAACTCTCAACATGTTCTTGTGTTACGTGACATGTCGGCATTTAGGTCTGTGGCGTAGAGCCTTGTTGTATTTTTGTGGCCTTGTTGGCGCTGTTGTATTTGCAGCCTTGTCGGCACTTTTGGTATTTACGTGGCATTACTCGGCGGTTGTGAGTGATTTATGATTGTGAGATGTTTTAGGGAATTGATAACTTGAATATTGTTTGGGAGTAAGTAGTTGGTTTTGTCGAAGGTGTTGGTTGGGGTTATGCATGACTTTGAGGTGACTTGAGTATTATGATGTGACACATAGTTGAGATGATTAGGGTTAAGTGGATGCTTCCTTGCGGAGATAATGTATTTATTGACGCTTATACTTTATTGTATAAGAGATGCGGTTTGTCTATACCCAATTAGCCTTAAGTGCGGTGTGCCTTATACTTAGTGAATAAGTGTGGTTTGCCTTATGCCAGTGAATGAAGTGCGGTTTGCCTTATACTTGAGTGTATAAGTGCGGTTTGCACCCTTGTTAACCCATAAGTGCGGTGTGCGCCTTTGTGTAAATGCCGGTTGCCAGCCTCTTAGGTATAAGTGCGATGTGATTGCTCGGTTGGTCCGTTCTGGCGGGTAGGCGGATTGAGCATATCTTAGCATTATGTTAGAATCTAGTATGAAATTTTATTTGTGATAAACACCAAATTCATACATCGGATCCTCAAATGATATAAATTAATCTAAAACACATAATTAACAATTGTAAACCAACGGAAGTCTATCAATAAATTCTTTCCACGAAGCCTCCCTTTGAATTTCATCGTTGAGCACTTCAAATGTAGTGCCTCTAGTTGGTTACACACGGAAGTTGAATCCACCATTTGTGATTTTATTTAGAACATGGGTTGATTTGGATGAAAATCAAGAGAAGAATTTTCAATTCTTCCCTTGATATTTTCGGCCATATGGAGGAAGTGGAGGCTTTGTTTTCTTTCATTTCATGAAATGAAAAACTTGTGTTGAAGAAAAACCTAGTAGGTTTGAGTTATATATCGAACCTAAAGCCCAACTGACCGGATTAATGAGCCGACTTGTTAGAATTATTAAAACTTAGTTAAGTAAAATCAAATACTAACAAGTTGTTAATAGTAGTAACAAGTTACTAACTGACTTAACTAAATATCGAATTAATTCAATTGACTAATTAATTAATTGGGTTAAATTAATTCTATTTTAAATTATCAATGTAAAAATCCCAATTGAGAATATTAGTGATTACAATCAATTCTCCAATTTGTAAATGTAGTTTAATTTCATACATGAAATATGATCAGCGTCATTTTGTATGTATTATGACATAGGCTCAGAGATAATAGTAAGTTGTACTAATAATCAGTGACCGATTACTATTTATTATAGCAGTGATTAATATGAGTAAGATCTAGCAATCGCTCATAGCCTTAAGTGAGAACCCAAACTAGTAATATGCAATTACTAAGGTGAACACTAAGTTCGGTAATCACATTTAACCAACCCGGTAAATGAATTGTCTGCTTGATTATCGCAGCGGGCATAATAAAGGGAATCGTTGTCATTGATTTCAACGCTCAACACCGCGGGCGGAATACCATAAATTCGCTTTATCCACGTGATACTCTAGTAGTAGGCTATGCATAAATTGTGTCATGAAGACCCACAACAACACTTTCAGTATAGGCGGAGCCAGCATTTGTAAGCGTCGCTTGTGTCGATACCCAGTATGTGAAGGCACGAGATCTTCCTTGTATATCAGAGACGGATAAATCCTCGATATATAAGCATCTATCGTTATACTCCTTTGTGGCATTGACATATACGTTATAATCGCTCAAGCGGACGTTTGGTATGAATCATCTGAAACTCGCCTGCCACAGAGATAGTTATATATCGTGGAATAGAATTTTAGAACAAATTCTAAACAAATATCATGAGACTTTAAAATATACATATCTTCTATGAATTCGTTTCGATCATGCAGCTCCCCAGTCACGGACGGCGGTATTGTCTGGTCTGAACTAACGTGATCGTCTTGATCATTAATCGAAACACCATGTTGGTCATATAATCTTTAGCCATACAACTATCGACTGAGGCCTTTGGCTGTCCTATGTTTCTAGGCTTGAAGAGGGGTGTAATCAAAAGTTCATGTTCCCTCTCTAGAAAGCTTATTGATAACTTTAGAGATTTAACTTTCACTTTCGTGAGGATGCAATGCATGTATATTATATATTTCGGCGGCACATGAAATAAATAATGAGTAGCTATATATGAGATTGAATCGGCATTCATGTAGTTTAAGTCCTTTCTAATCAGTTAAAATACAAAGAAATTTGTTTAATCAATTGCCAACTTATTCGAAAGTGAATGAAGCCCAGGCTCACATTTGAACTTTGCCGTTTAGTTCATATTCAAAACTTCATTGAAAACCATACTTGGTTGAATCGCGGGGAAGGATCTCAACTCGAATCGTCTTAAATACATCATGGAACCTTTAAGCTTGCATGACTTGAATCATTTCATGATATGTAAGCGAGATAGTGATTACCAATCGCGTCCTTTACGAAATACTCTTCTGGCGGTCTTTGTTCATCGGCCGGTCTCTCAACCAATGAATCATTGATGACTAAGATTATCGACATAGTCATGCATGATATGATCAAAATGAGTTTCAACCATTTCTCGAGAGTTAAAAAATCGGGTAGGTTTCTGACACAACTCGAAGTGTGTTAAAAAAGCAACGTGTCTTATTAAATGCATATTGTTTTTAACAACGGCGTACCAGCAAAAGCGATTAGGCGGTCAAGTTGTATCTGCGAGTTCAAGTTTCTTTAGTTTACTCACCACCGAGCATACTAGACTCGATCTATTATGACAATTCTTGGCTAATAAGCTTTTCATATGGTACAAGCTTGTCATGTGCTACTATCACATTGATTCTAGTGAAGATCATTGCTGATCCATTCACTGTAACTATATTTTCTCTATTCTCTTAAAGTTACTACAGCGTATTCTCGAATCGCGTGAATACATTAGTAAACCATAATTCGATCAGGAATCATCTTCGTCATAGTTGTGGTACACAACACATGACTTATGGCAGCGGCATACGATTGGCAGATCATATTACTATGTAATAGACTTCAACCACTCTCATTAATGTGAGGCCACTACTTAGTGAGTTAGGCATACAATGAAAGGATTAAACGTATTAAGAATTTGTCACATTTATAGAATTTAATACATTATAGATTTCGATCACACCAAAACATCTTAAACTTAACAAGCAAATGTGCGTACAAGCTTCATATATAATGTAATTTGATCATAACATGTGTATTCGCATATGTGTATTGGGCTCCTTGAAATGTGTACAAGAATCTAATATTCTTATCTTTAAAGGTTGTAGGAGATTTATTTGACATTTGAGTGTATAAAACTTTATTTATCTTGATTCGCTCAGCTAACCTTTAAGGGAACTTCCGAGGTTTTTCATCACTCTTGATTCTTATTGATTTTCGTCAAGTATAGTGGAAAATTTAACTCCGTTATACTCGATCTTAAGTTTAACTTTGGTGTAGTAGTATAGAAACTTTCTTTTACATTCTCGCTTGAGATGGAGTTCGATAACAATGTAGTATCCATCATCATTGATCATTGCCCAGGAACATTCTTTGGATAACTTGCTTAGACCAGCGTATTCTGACTTGTGCTGCGGAATAGCAATAAGAAGTTCGAAATAAGCATGAGCCTGATCGACCCAATGAATATGTTTAATATTGGTTTCTCAACCAAATGTATGATTAAACTCGTTCATGACGGTGCTCATTTAATGAATATATTTGTCTTACGATGATTACGCATCCGAAAGTAATATAGTATGTGCTACTTACTGTGATGAATCGCCATCTGAGAAAATAGAGCTTTATCTTTCGGCTTCATGTATTCGCATCTTGTTCCTTTAAATGACCTCGAGTCATTTATTGGAGTCAATGACTTATTCATGTTGTCATTGTATCAGCTGCGTTTAGCTTTAATCGTCAAAATGAATACTCCTTGACGGTATAACCGAAGGTTCTAATCTTTGGTTTGGTATCTCCTGCGAACCCTTGAATGCGTTCAAGTCACGTATTTATTTCCACTAATTGTTCATAGAGACTACATATGTGCAATAAATTGCCTTGTATAGTGGATGGGGAAATAAATATCGACTTCACTACGGTTATGTACAAAATGACATGCCAGCTTTGGATCTGAGATTAAATTGTCTACTAAGGTGACATAATACTAACTTATCTATCTGTGAGGCGTTCAAAAGTTTGTTTATCGAAACACAACTCTTGAGTTGTCTGAATGAATGAATAAATTAATTTAAAAGGTAGGTGTATCGACCTTGTATGTGAGGAAATCATTTCATTCTTTGTGTCTCGGCCACGTTAACACAATCCTTACTTGCGTCGCTCAGTGACAGCATATCTAGGTTATAATGAAACTATCTTGGTATATGAGGTGAAAGATCTGCATCCATTTGTGTTTTCTTCATTAAACTTGCCAATTCCTCGATTACGTATCTTAACAGAATGCGTTTTTAGAATGATATCTACATTCTTGATTGATATACTACTTATGCTCGATGATACTTTTGACTTCGAACTTGATAGTGTCCTTATGGTCCTTTCAGCTGCCTTATCGACTTCGATGTATCATTCAATGACTCAGGCTTCAATTGGCAGCCAAGCATACAAACTTAATTTAGACTAGCGAACCTCACGCTGAAGTCGACTAGTTCATCTTTTCAAGATTATACTCAAGTCTTGTTCTGGAGTAACTTGTAAACATACAAGCAATTTAGACTAGTGAACTTTTAGCTCAAGAAGTCTAGTAAGGTTAGAATTAGTTAAATGCTTCCAAGATTATACTCGAGGATCGTTCGAGAGTCATTATCATAAAGTGTTATTCAATTGTTTGTTGTTCAGGAAGCTTCTTTTAAAAGAGTAGTAATGTTTCCTTAATCGAATCACGATAATGGAAGCGTGTAAAGTCAAACTAGCGACAATGCTTTTCTACTCTTCTGAGTGCCAAAGAAAATAATTTAAATTCCGGCAAATAACTTCTGGAGGATTTAAGCTGTGTGCTCTTATAGTAGCAATGCTTCTATCATTACACAGAAACAAATCTTTTCTCTTTATCTTGTCTTCCCGGCTATCGTTATACTTGGCTCATATCCATGATTAAATCATGAGTCAAAACTAGTGTTCTCAAATGACGATAGCCCGACCAAGGCATTACGGCGACATAAAATTGTTGAGATATGAGATTTAATTGAAATCTCTTCAATTCTAAATGTTACCTAAAATCGTAACTACATGCTTTAAAGTTGAAATAATGAAGTGAATCATTAACTTCAACTTATAGTTCCATGTTCACTCAATGTACAAGTGACGTGAGAGGCAGATAGATAACTGCTTATTTGGTTACGTACATAGCTTTTGTTTCCTACTTGAATTCATGAACCATGTTCATCATGTTAAAGAAACTAATGCCATCACACGATGTCACAGGAAATGTAGATACACAACATTCAAGATCATTCAATAGTTTTTTCTCGATCGAGTTATAAAAGAATCAAACTATTTATCATTTAAGACTTGTTTGGTGGCTAAAGAGATAATATGACATATTGATGTATGTTGCAACGACCCGCTTGGTCGGCATGCACGAGGTGAGAGTCGTAAAATCAGGCTGAAATCATAAACGATGGAATATTTCGATTCATCTAATTTATTGTTCATCCAAAATAGCAATCCTGATAAAGATTTCCAAATCAAAAGCGAGTTTTTAAAATTTATAATCCATCGATTTGATATCGAAGCGACAAGCCATATATATATACATATCTGGAAATAAAGTAATGCACGGCAAAATTTCTGTGAATGTCGTCTTTATCATGAATACAAAATGACGCTGACCTGAGGAAGGCTAAAGTTTCAAAAAGGAAAAATACATGTCCAAGCGATTGACAACACGTCAAAAATCGGTTGTGAGGATCTCTGCCACCCGATGCTCACTGGCCATGAACAAAACTCTCAACGGCCTCTTGGCTCAAGCAGCGTGTCATCAGCAGCACAAATGAAATACTTATTGTCTGAAAGGCGTAGCGCGTGAGGCTTAGTGAAACTTGAGGGTGAACTTACCATGAACGAGTCAATCAATAATATAATAGTCAAATAACAGGTAAAATACATATATCGGGACTACCTAAAAAGGTCACTAACATAATTCATGAAAATCTTGAGCATAATACATGAAGATATAATAGAAGGTTCGTAGCCTGATTTGAGAGAAAAGTAATATAGACTAACTGGCAGCTAAAACTCGATCTCAGGCCTCACCATCTGCCATGTCACATTATACCATCCTCTAATGCGCATATACTGTCGTCTACTGAGGAATGGACTAATCAATAATCACCTCGCACTTATACCGCGGTATAAGGCCAAGAAAACACTTATACCTGAGTATAAAGCCTTGCTCACAAAGTATAAGGCACGTAACTTTTCGTACACTAAGTACAAGGCACACCGCTCTTATACACACTAAGTATAAGGCACACATCTTATACACTAAGTATAAGGCACACCCTTGCATATACCGTAGTATGGGGCCACGTCGACGATACTGCACTAACAAAGTGATCAAAAAAGACTCGTACAGCTCTTTATGCAGTATAGGCCAAACCTTATATGCCGTAGTATGAGGCCACACCGACAATGCACACGACAAGCGATCAAAAATGCCGCTCTTATGCCAAGTATAGGCCAAACCATGTATTTATCTTAGTAGTATAGGGCCAATGGCGTCACATATCTGGAAGGAGAGTACTTTGTCCATACTAATCATTATGGTGCGCTTTGATACTCAAGTTACCTCAGAGTGCCGATAACTCTGCCAATCACACTCACCAATAGCTTGACTATATCTGAGCAATGTCAAGCACCTGACTAAAACATCTACTTGATAAATTAAATTGACACAATCGCTTGACGAGTCACGAAATCATAAGTGCCCGTGAGGCCACAGAAATCATAAGTGGCAAGGCCACGAGAAATCGAGAAATATAAGTTGGGAGTTCAAGCTATTAGTTACCTCAGAAACGTCTTCATAGAATATAATCACATAATCATATAACATTACATGTATATCGTTCTCCATAATCATAACTTGATGACATGTATATCATTTGACATAATCTTATCATAATAACATGTATATCATTACCATAATCTGTATCACAATAACATGTTCTACAATTTAAAGTAATCGTAAGTAACACTAGTGAGATAAGTACTTTCGCATCTGCTTCTTCTGTAAACCTTAGCGAAAAACAATCGAGTAGCTGCCTTTTCCCACAGTCAGCCTAAACACCGGAAAGTATAATCAAGACCTACTACTATACGGCACATTTAGAAGATACATAACCAACTCTTAGGAGAACTATCTCTACGCTTGATCCTAACATGACGGATAAACTATCGAATTATAATCAGCCGGACTGTGATCGATTCCCAGTTAAATTCCATGTTATCGACTTCTGCATTTACAAATAAAACTTATAAGTTATTCTAACTAATCATCAAAGGCCATAATTAACAATCTATACTCGAAATATCAGTATAATGAACTTGGAATTATACTTTTTCCAACATAACACCCTTCAATCAATTTTTTAAATCACCAATTTAACATCATAACAACTAGAATAAGTCCCCGATATAACCTCGCACACATTTAGAAGTCTTATAAATATCCACATACACACATTTAAGTCTTATAAAAATATCCACATAAAGTCAGCGAAACCTAAAGTCGCTAAAGCCATAACGTCCTCAAGCGATCTCTAAATCAATTCATCGCTCAAATCGTCATGAGAACCAGCAACTTGACTAAGATTTATCATAAAATTCAATTATGGAAAAAGTCAACAAAAGTCCCAGCATAATAAGGAAACCCAAGAAATATCTCGAAAGACTTGAAATTTCTTACTTTAACTCGAAGAGAATATTGAGAGAACAATATTACCTGACCGATCTTGAGTTTGGCGGCAATCGAAGAGAAATGGAAAATGAAATTTTTTAAGGGGAGGGTGAATATTTCGGCCAAAACATGAAAAAGATGATGATGAAGTGTTTAATAATGATGATGTGGAAGATAAGCATGACTAGATATATAAAACTTCGAGTCCCGTTAGGTTTCGGTAATTTTCGGCTTATAAAATGCTTAAATCTCCACGAACCGATTCCAAAAGATAAAATATTCCATGGCAAAAACTACTAAATTATAAATGTAATTACATTTCTAAAAAAATTTTCTGAAATAATATTATCATCGAGATTATTTAAAATATCCCCGGGTCCATATGCGACAATTTAAATTTTTTTTTAAATAACAGTTTGTGTCTGCCCGCCTAATAAAATTTCGACCTCGAAATTTAACAACCTAAACAATCAAAAGCGAGAACATAATATAATAACACAAATCAAATATACACAAAATAAAGCAATACTAACTCAAAATACCGTCATGGTAATCACGATCAGACGCTTCTACTCGTCCCTATGACGACACTGCGATGCAAATACATTTGCTGAAATTCTAGATTCGATCCTGGCGCTGGTCGGGCACTCTCATATGGTGAAAATCTCCCCGTCGCTACAAGCGTCAAAACAGCTCGAACTGTTTCATCTACTGGTCCTTTGATTTCGCTTTCACTCGGTGCATCGGCTACTTTCGTTGCGCTTTACTGGGTGGTACTTTCGATAGTCAGTCATAATCACTAATGAACTCCATCCACCTCTCTGCCAAATTCAAATCTCTTTGCGTCGAAAGATATTTCAAACTCTTGTGATCGGTAAGAAAATCGGCATTTAACCCCTTGAGATAATGTCTCCCTTCAACGTAACGACTATCGCCCTTGGCTCAAAATCATGGGTAGGATAGTTCTTCTCGTGGAAATTTCTCAAGCGTCGGGAAGCATAGGCAATCACCTTCCCATTACTGCATGAGAACACACCCGATTCTTGATGCGGCATCTTTATAAATCACGTAGCCCTCGAGAACCGGGCCGGTATCGCCTTGGCTGGGCCGAAGTCAACTTCCTTTAGTATCTGAAACTGATCACCATGATCATCATCCCAATAAGCGGGTCCCACTTTTTTAGAGTCAGCTGGTCAATGGGCGTCTCAATCCAAGGAAAAGAACTGGTGGTCTATGGAACAGTAACACCAGAAACTCCTAGCCTCGATCGCCTTTTGTGGGGCCCATTCACGTGTGACCTCGCTTACGTGGATCAGCAAAATACTTGCCGAAATAACATTGCAGGGGTGCACTTTATGACCGGAACTCACATTTGGAAAACTTGGCATACAGGCTGGTGTTGTCCTCGAGGTCCTGTTACAATCTAAATGCCTCATGTTTCATCCCACATCACAGAATGAGAATATCAAATTTAATAGATATCACCAAACTTCATCCAAATACTCAGCTTGCCCGGTTAAATTAGTCCATAAAGGTACTTGCATTTCTCAATCCGATAGCATCTATAAACTCATAATGTCCTGCTTGAGATCGGAGCTTGATTTGAATATCTCCCCCTTTGATCCTCAAGCGATGATAACGAGGTAGCAAATCAATCTTTGAAACACATGGCATCATTTGATCAAACAAATCGTCCAATTAAGGAAATGGAGTTTCGGTTCTTAATGGTCACTTATTCATTTGCCTCTGATCGATACCGCAGCCTCGGCCGAACCATCCTTCTTTTTTCACAAGCAATATTTAGTGCGGAGATAAACAAATTACGGTGAATCCACGTCAATGACTCGCATAACGAGTCCTTGATTCACTGCAATTGGCTAGAGCCATCACCCATGTTGGAAGAGAAATTGGTGCGTACAGAGATAACCTCAATAGCAAATTAGAGCCTCCCACTTTTGGTAGCAGCCCGGTAAGTCCTCGGAAACATCATGAACTACTACAACAACCCACTTGTCCTCGATTACGTTCTCTTCTCTGTTAAATCGACCACATATCCCGAGGGCAATGCGCCTTTCGAGATCAATCTCCCACAACTCTCAGTCTTTGATACAACTAGAAGGCAAAATCTTCTTGTCTCATGAATCCGGATATCGTCTTTGAACCATAGTAATCTCTCCGATGTGATAAATAACGGCATGATGTTTCCCCAACTTGATCCATACCCGAAGATAAGGTCAAAATCGGGAAAGCTCGAATGGAAGTAAATCAGCCGGACAACAGCCCGTACCAACAATCAAAGAACCGGTCTCATATGCAGTCTAGCTTCTGTTGGCAGTATTTGATCAGCAGCACTCTTCTTGATACCCTTTCCCGGCAATCCTGCTTTGTGCCCAATCGACCACAAACGTGGCTCTTGGATACCTCTGCGGACCCCGGAGACTACGGACCCCGCCCCGGATCTCGCGGCGCCAGCGTCTCTTGAAGAGGTAGTAACTCGAGGCGGGCCGTCGGGCCTTTGAAGTGGCTACGCGGGATGACTCTGTGATCGAGTCTCCTCAGGCTTTCTAGGCTGAAAGGTCTGCGAATAGAAAGTCTCGGGTCGACTCGCCTGCGATCGGCTAAGCCTGCGGATACGCGGCCCGTTTCCGTCTTGATTGCGTTCACCGCTGGCATGAAACTGGTAAACTCCGTGATGAGATGCAGTGGCGTATCTCCCAACGATCCATCCACGAATCTGGTGATCTCTTCGCCTCTACGGATAAACATCGGGAAGTAGTCGGCACAAATCCTTTGGTACCTCTCGTGCTCTCAGCGACCTCCAGACACGTGTCCTTGAAATCGGCTCTGAGGCACGCCATGTGGGTGCTCCAGTAATAATTCTCCGGAAGAGCTCAACAAATCGCTCCCAGGAAACATGAACCTTCCTCTACCATGATCGAGAGAGATGCACTCAAGTTCTCCCACCCGGTCATAGGAACCCTCGTGGGGAATCTATAAGTAGCAAACTTCACTGCCGTCTACTTGTGATCCCGTCGGTTCAAAAATCGGCCATGTCTCGGATGAACTTCGATAGCACGCTCTGGCGAACCACTATGAAAAGCAGGTGGGTCCCTCTTGTCGGTCAAACAACGCTCAAGGTCGACCCACGTTTTCGACCACGAACATTCACACTCTCCCTGCAGTCTACGCCGACCTCATGACATCTTGAAATTTGCGTCTCGGACCTGCTTTGGTCCTTGTTGTGCTAAATCGGCGGCTATACACTCTACCCGACTCGGCCTCCTACGGCCTACCCGGGCACCTCTATTTCTACCTACTTGGCGCTCTAGGTGGCATCCTCAGCGATCTACGCTGACAAAGAAAAAGACCTGAGACTTGTCTGAAAAGCGCTTCTCTCGGCTCGAAAGAAAACAATTAGGCACACAACCACACGGATACTTAAGTAATGCGAAACCTAGCTACGATGCCAAAATTGTAACGACCGCCCCAGGTCGGCCATGCAGTGAAGTCGGTAAAATCGAACACGAGAGTACCAAACCGATGGACGACTTCGATTTTAAAATACAATTAATTTTAAATCAAAAATGTGATCACCGATTAAGTTTCCCAAATCAAAACGGTTTTGAAATTTATAATCCATCGGTGATATCGAAGCGACAAACTCATATATACACAACATATCCCAAAATAAATAATCTTGAAGCAAGGCTACAATGGAGTAATCGTAGTATCATGAATACAAAAGGAAAAATACAACACATCAAAATCAGTAGTGAGGATCCTGCACGCCACCGTGCTCACACAGCCTCGAGGAACAAAACTCAAGCGGCCTCTTTGGCTCGGCGGCGTCATCCTTTGGCACAAATAAATGCCTTGTTGAAAAGGGTGTAAGCCGCGAGGCAGTGAAAACTTTAACACGGGGTAGACTTACCCATCTGGAGCAGTGTCAATAATATAATGGTAAATATGAATAAAATACATATATCGGGACTACCTAAAAGGTCATACAACATAATTCCATGAAATCTGAGACATAATACATGAAGATATAAAAGAGAAGGTTAAACAAGCACATAATTTGAGAAAAGAAATCAATAGACTCAACAAACAAAACTACAGTCGTGAGCCTCACATCTACCGTATCCCCGCGATATACTGTCGTCACCACAATGTAGCGTATACTCGATACACTGCTGAGGAATGGACTAATCAATCACCTCGCACTTATACCGCGTTATAAGGCCAAAACACTTATACAAGTATAAGGCACGCTTATACACAAAGTATAAAGGTATAAATAAAAGCACTCATACACACTAAGTACAAATATATTTCTTGCTCTGGCTAAGTAGAAGGCACACACGCTCTTATAACACTAAGTATAAGGCACACACACGCTATACCAGTAGTATGGGGCCACATCACGACAATGCACCGCAATGAAGTGATCGAAAGACTCGTACCCCGACAACATACCGTGTATAGGCCCGACCAGCTTGCTATACCGTAGTATAAAGACCCACGCCCGACAATCTTGTAGCGATCAAAAAGAGAGTCGTACATTTCTTATGCAGTATAAAGAGGCTGACATGACTATACCGTGTATAGGGCCAATAGCGTCACATATCACGCAGGAAGGAGAGTCGCTTTAATCCACTGCTAATCCCGACTATAGAACACCCCACGATACTCAAGTCATGACAAGTCGCAGATAACTCCCAACCGTCCTGCTTAATAACCGGCCCTTTCTGCTCTGACAATATCCAAGCCTGCTTGGCTAAAACATCTCTGTCGTAACTCCAAACACAATCGCGAAGGCCACGAAATCGTAGAATGTAAGAATACGAAATCATAAGTGCCGACAAGGCCCGCAATCAGAAAATATAAGTTGGGGAGTTAAAGCTATTAGTTACCTCAAGCGATCTTGGCCTTGCAGAATATAATCACGTAATCATTATAACAATTACATGTATATCATTCTCACGTAATCACTATACATTGACATGTATGTCGTTCGACACATGTATATCATTCGACATAATCATATCATAATAACATATCATTCTCACATAATCATATCACTGACATGTTCACACGATTTAAAAGTAAATGCGTAGTAACACCCACGTGGGAATAGTACTGCGCCTCTGGCCTTTACCATGAGCAACTGAAAAACAATGGAAATTAGCGCCTTTTCACGATCAACGCCTAAAATGACACGAGAAAGTATAATCAAGACTGCTATATACCCCGTTCTAGAGAATCACATAACCTTGACTCTTGGGAACTATCTACAAGCAGTCTAACATGACGGATAAGCTATCAATTATAATCACATCGAATAACATTGATAGTTCCGCTAAATTCATCTTATCACTTTCATTACAAATCGACTTATAAGTTATTAACAATCATCAAGTCCACCAATTAACAATCTATGCTCGAGAATATCAATTATAGCTTCAACTTAGATTTGCAGCACTGACATAACACCCACTTTAATCAATTTTTAAATCGCGATTTAACATGTAACAACTACAATAAGGTCCCGATATAACCTCCTACACATTTAAGGGTCTTATAAAAATATCACATAAAGTCAACCAAAAGCCTAAAGTCAACTAGAGCCATGCGTCTGTTGATACAATCTGTGATTAAATGCAAAATACGTCGCGAGAACCTGTAACCAACTAAGATTTATCATAAACTTCAATTATGGAAAAGTAAACTATGTCAAAACCCAAGAAATATCTCAAAAGACTTGAAATTTCTTACTTAACTTTCGAAGAATGATGGGAAAACGATATTGACCGATCTTGAGTTTGTGACGACAATCGAAGAAATGGAAAATGAAAATTTTTAAGGGGGACGGAATTGAATATTTCGGCAAAGCATGAAAAGATGATGATGAAGTGTTTGATAATGATGATGTGGAAGATAAGCATGACTAGATATTTAAAACTCTAAGTCTAGTTAGGTTTTAGTTCATTTCTCCTTTATCGTGTAAATCTCCACGAACCCGATTCAAGGTAAATATTCCATGGCAAAAACTACTAAATCATAAATGTAATTATTCTAAAAAATTTTTACGAAATAATATTATCATCGAGATTATTTAAAATATCAGATTATATGACGAAATTTAAATTTTTTCCGTCTTGGTTATTCTGATAGCATCGTCACACCTTTGATCGAATAAAAATTAATTGTATCCTTGATCATGTCGTGTGACATTGTTCACTTGAACCAAAGTTCATCTGTGTGCGTATCAACATGATTGAATCAAATCTTAAATGTTTTGTGGTATTTAAGTTTATCCTCACATTAGCAAACTTGATTGCAATGGTTGAAGAAAATAAACGTTGTAACCTTTTTGTCATGAGTCATTGATGTCTCACTTGTATTTTATTTCACATTATAAAGTCATGCATTTAGTTTGCTTGATGAATAGTGAATAAAATAGGTAAACTTAATCATGCCAAAACATAATAGGAATATGCAACTTAAAATAAGGTGTAGTTCAAAACAATCCATACATTATTTACAATGGTGCTTAATATAATACCGTACTTCAAATCTCACAAAATGTACCAAAGTATCGAGATCTCATACTTAAATCTGACAGCTGACAACTATGACGTTTTGAATCAGGTTATAGTAGGTTATCAACCAGTACTGTGAAACTACATAGCTTCTTGTGTCGTTAGCATACTATTGAGAATGCTACCCGACTTTTGTATCTCAGGCAAACCGGTTAACATGATCGCTTAGTACTTGGAATGATCGTAAAAGCCAGCGTTAGTGGAAATCAACTTCAACATGATCATTGTCATCTAAGTGCAAAAGCATGGCTTACCCAAGCCATGGTGTCGGATAATGCAAGCGATTTCACAACTTTTAAAATTGACTGAATCGTTGCTTAAGTTTTAGTTGGTGAGATTAATGTTATTTAACTTTATTTAACACGTGCATAGATAGCACATATTCAAAACTAACATTTTAACTTATGAAAAATAAATAAATAACACACATTTAGGAGATATAGATATAATACTAGAGACTGTTAAATCGGCTTAACAAGTGAAGAATGCTAACTTTATAAGTCTTATTCTGACTAACAGTCTGATGCTGATATTGACTCATGAAACTTCTGAGTTCTCCAAGTGCCGTCTTTGTGGATATTCTATCTTCAATGCCACCACGGCCATGGGCTTGTGGGTAAATGAATGCAAAGAATAAAAGAAATAGGCTTCGGCAATTCGTTTCTGATATTTCAGTGCAGCGGACCGTAAATAAATAAATTAAAGCTGGGTCATATACAGAAATACCTCTTTCCATTCCCAAACAATATATGGGCAAAACATTAAGACAAATAAATACACTTAATGTCATATATATTAAATGAAATGAGATTAAATGTGTTAAATAATTGACTAATTCAAGTACCATTCTTTTATAGTGGTCAATTAATGTAAATTTAATTTAAATATATTTCACACATGATTAATGATAGTATTACAATAATTATCAGCCACTTAAATCTTGAATAATTGCCCCACAAGTAATTAACCAAAAAATTTAAATTTAAAAGTCACACCCGTAAAACATATTTTCAAAATTATCAATTAATGAAAATAACTACGAAAGGAAATATAAATCAAATTGTGTCATTCAAGATATATATTCAATTATCTTAATGATAAAATTTATGATTTAACATTTAAAACTTGAAATTAATAATTACCAATAAATTTACTAAACCAAATAGTACAAAATTACATTTAGGGTTTTCTAAAGCGGACGACGAACTCAACCACCAAAACCGCCGGCCCTGCAGCAGCCCACGACCGACATGCGCCGTCGGTTACGTAGTACCGTCGATGGGCTAAATCGCTTCGTGGCAGGCGTCGATTTAAGCCACGGGCGCGCCGGGAGAATTCGCGGATTCGGCGACCGATTTTTATTGAGCCATTCGATTTCAGTTTTTCCAGATTAATTGCAACTTTTGTAAAAACGATTTGGAGGCTCTAAAAAATTCAAACAATTCTGGGCTTTTTCTTGAACATCAACAATATCATTATTAAGACACGTCCAAGTGGTAGTTTATCAAAAAACACTTCTACTTTTTCGATTAAGCCCAAAAGAATCCCAGGAAATTCCATGGAGTGTTTGGAGTACTTACGAAAATTCAAAAAATTCTGGAAAAAAATGTGGCATGAACCTCCAAGGGTCAAGAACACACAGATTTAATTTCTAAATGAAAGTTTATGAAATTTCTAAACCTCACTGTAAAATCAATGTTCTACTCAGAATTGAAATGCAAATTAATCAATTTTAATCTTAGAAAATTCATGAAATGAGAGTAAATAAACATCAAATCATCAAAAAATCAATTCATGAAGTAATTGATTCAGCCATATGAAACATATATAAAAATGGGTTGATTGCACCATATTATATATTCGTGATTGAATATATAAATCATGAAATAGTAAAATTAACTAACAACTATCGACACACAATCCAAATTAGATAAAATATATCCAAACTTGGGTAGGCTCACAGAGGCCCTTTGTTAGAATCCTAGTATGAATTTTATTTGTGATAAACACCAAATTCATACATCCGGATCCTGAAATGATATAGAATTAATCTAAAACACATAATTAACAATTATGAATAAACGACACTTACGGTGATGCCCAATCTGTCGTCAATTCTTTCCTTGGCTTTCCTTTTGAATTAGCGTTGAGCACTTGAATGTAGTGCCTCTAGTTAATTGCACACCGAGAAAGGTTGAATCTACGTTTGTGTTCTTTGAACATGGGTTGATTTGGATGAAAATGGAGTTTTGATTATATATGTCGAACCTAAAGCTAACCGAATAGTTAATAGTGATGCATTAAATTTAACCAAACCGTTAAAGTAAAATCAGAAATACTAACAAGTTGTTAATAGTAACTAACAAGTTACTAGCAGCTCAACTAACTATCGAATTAATTCAATTTGACTAATTAATTAATTGAGTTAAATATTCTATTTTACATTATCAATGTAAAAATCCCAGTAAAGAATATTAAGTTGATGACAATCAATTCTCAATTTAGCAAATATGGTTAATTTCATACATGAAATATAATCAACGTCCAGCATGTGTGTGACCTTACAGGCTCAGAATAATAGTAGGTGTATAATAATAATATTGACAATTATTATTATAACGATTATCGATAAGATCTATGTCATTTTCATGCTTAGCAAATTATCGCGAGAGCAAACTAGTAATATATACAATTACTAGGTGAACACTAAGTTTGAGTAATCACATTTAACATTCCCGGTAAATGAATTGATACACAATTATGCATGGCGGGCATAATAAAGGAATCAATTCTCGTTGATTTCCAACATTTAGAGTTGAGTATAGTTGTGAGGATATGAGAGATAGATGGTTAGATGACTAAGAGTTATAGTAGTTATTCGGTCTCTTGAAATTCTTTTTTGGGTGATTGTGCTTCTTTTGAAACTCTATTATCTCTCGTATGTTATGTACGAGAGACTTTCTTTGGAATTATGTTTGTATTGTATTAGCTGATACCACAGGATATATATATATATATATGTCTTATTCATATTAAACATGTTAATTAAATTTTCTATAATTGTATGATACGTTTTTATGACTTGTTTATTGGTTATGAAGCGTTGTCTTGATTATACTAGATATTTGCCTTGATGAAGTATAATAAATTAGGTTTTCGGTTGATTATTGATAATATTATCAGTTTTCTTGTCGGTCACAAGTTGGTATTAATCGTTATACATCCTTTAAGGTTAAAAGTTAAGTTGGTTAATGGTTGAGATAACTTTTGAATGAGGGCATTAGGGAGAAAAATTATAAACCGACGTTCAGGCTAATCTATAGATGATGTTGATGATATTTTATATATAGTGGGAAGTTGGATTCAAAGCGTGTTATTATATAGATTTGTGACACAACATGGCTTGTCGATGCAATTCGGTGAATAAGTTCCGTAGACTAAATGAAGAATTTGGTGAGATAATTCCGTACTTAAGTTATCTTGATTTAAGAGATACGTTGCTCAGTTGTATTAAGATAATGATACGATTTGGAGGTTCTTACAATAAACATTTAGAAGTCATAAGAGGTGTATGACTATAGCGAAATGTAACTTTAGGTGAAGCCCAAGATAAGTGGTTGAGTTGTGTGTATGCTTGAGTTATGAGATGTTGAGATATGTTTATATATTCTGAGAATTAACTATACAAGGAAGATAACAAATAGAGATATCTCTTTGTGATTAAGGTGTCTTTGTGGTAAGTTGTTGACGTGGTGTGGATATGTCGGTGTTGGTGGAGAAGCCATTCACCGAAATATTTATCTTGTCGAGAGGAGCATATAAAATATAATTGTGAGGTGGATAGTCGTTAAATAGGTAAGGGTCTTGAATTACCCTTGTTTACATATGGAAGTAGTAGAGTTGCTTCTATGATATTTGTATTCACTAAGCGTGACTCTATTCCACATGGGCGGGCGTTTTATGCCCTGGAGATTTGTTGCGGTATGACCGAGATCGTGGCAGGCTGCGTACCCGCGAGTGTGATGGTGGCAGGCCTCAGCGATCGTACTTTTATATTGTTTGAAGTTTTGTTGTACATAGTATTGTTGTGCCGAGTTGTAAAAACCCGTTGTTTGATATTGTATTTATATTATTACTTTCAGTTGTTGTAGTGTTGGTTAGTTAGCTTGATGGACGGGGATTGTATTATTTTATTATAACGTTAAATGAGGAAATCATTGTTTTGTTATCCAGCCGTTGGTGACTGCAATGGTTATTCGAGGTTGATAGCGGTCCACGACACCGAGGGGGCCACACAGGCGAATGCGTTACATTCATGCCTGTGCAGCGTTATCTTTAATGTTGGGCGTCGGAGTGTTAACGGGAGGGTGCGCACCCTTTGTATTGTAGATTCTATTTGGACTGAGCAAAGCTTTGGATGACCTATCATTGATGACGTGATGACTTATCATTGAAGACTACGTCATCAATGGGGTAACTATAAATTCTTACTTACGTCAGGGTGACTTTACTTGTTTCTGAAATTGAACAATCAATTGAAGGAAAATTGATTTCTAACATCAACCGCTATATCCAACCCCCTTTATTCATGCTAATGGGCAAAAATTGCAAGATTAAGACATTTTTTACTATTTTTTTTAGTTTTTACCACTTATTAAGAAACCTTACATTCTATAACACTTTTCAAAGTATTGAACAAAAATACCCTTTAATTCCCACTTTTAATCCATCTTCTCTCTTTCTCTCCAAAACCCTGCTCCTCTATTCCTAAACCCACCACCACGTGATTCTCCTAAACAAACCAGCCATCTTCTCTCTCAAAACCTACCCAGCAGTAAAAGCAACTCCCCGCCTCTCGCGTCTACTTATCTCTAAGAAAAAAAAAATTCTTGTCAAAATCTTACTTTTTGGGTGGAAATAACTTTTCGTTTTTGTGATTTTTTATGCAATATTTTATTTTTATTTCAATAATATAAAGAGTGTCTTGTCCATATTTTTTACGATTTAATGTAGTTTTTTTTAATTAAATACGGATTAATATTAACTATGATATCTTTTCTCAATTCTTTGATTACTTTACAAATGCAATTTATTTAAATGAATATATAATCCCAAAAGATGAAGATGTATATCATCAAGTATATTTGTGGCTTGGAGGTAGTCATGTTGTATTGTTTAATAGGGATATTTTGTATTTAATGTGTATTATAATTTTCTTTTGGTAGATATCGATATGTGATTCTATAGTTTTGCTCGATTAGTTATCTTTGAGATTGCCCATGTTTGGTGGTAAAATTATCCCACTTGATGATTGTATTATGCAACATGTGTCATCGTTTCAATTCAAAAAAACCTCACCAGCAATGATTCTGCCTCTCCCAAACCCTCAGTCGCGATTTCCCCTTGTTCCAATAGGTAAATATTTAATTTTTATGTTTTTCTCAATCTCAATTGATTTTAAATTTGATATGGTAGTTCATGTGTTGAAAATTTCTAAACGTAGCATTTTTATGTCAATTTTGGATTTGAATTTTTACTTCAATTTAAATTTTAGCTTTTTATGTAAATTTGAATTTTATGTCAATTGTGAGTTTGAAAAATTTGTGAATGTAGTTTTTTATGTCAATGTTAGGTTGAGAAATTTGATATGTTAGTTCATGTGTTGAAAAGCTTTTGGGGGTTCAATTAGGTTAAAAATCAGATATGCTAGTATGATATTAACGGGATAATATAGTGGTATTAACAAAATCAGAATAGTAGTTACTTGATAGTTGAATATTTGTATAGTTTGTATCTCAAATTTATTTGAGTTTTATATGGTTTTTGTCTACACTGTATCCACTAATTTTCGAGTAGTTTAACTTTAGTATCTACTTTATGTCCTTAATCTTAGTATCCAAACCTCAATTGTTTCATGTTTTTGCAGTATCATGTCTTTGTTGTGTGCAAAAAGGAACAAGCTTAGCATAAAACCGAAGTTGTCCGCTATTGGTTGGTTGAAAGTGAAGTTAAGTAAAGATGACATTAGGTTGTTGAGAGAGAAGCTGCAAGTACTGTACTTATATTCAGTTTTTAGTTAATATCCAACTGAATATATAATCAAGTTATAAATTTGGGACGGGGATGCTAATCTCAAAATGCTACTTAATTGTATAAAAACAATAAACATAATTTTCTAGTGTAAATTTTTGAATGAACACCAAATCAGAGAATAACAAATCGTCATTGAATTATTAATGATTCATCGACACCAAGAATTACCCGAATGCATGCTTACTAGAACGCTTAGAAGTATAAATTAGAATAAAAGATGCAAAAGAAAACTTGTTTTCTTTCAATGCCAAGTGGAGAATATTTACTTTTGACCAAAAATATGAGCATTAGTTTCTAGTTGTGTTAATTAAAACACTTAAATAGCAAACACTGAAGTTTAATAGATGAAATCTCCTCAAAATCTCTTTTCCGCCTAACGATTTTAACCAGTCCTCGATTTTATTTTTGTCCTTAATGTTTCCGTTTATCATACTTAAGCTTTATAATAAATTTATTATATAGTTCGGTTTATCAAGCCATACAGGACCCTTAGGACGAACGACGCAGTAATATATTAAATAATACTAACGAATTATCAGATTAATATATATATATTACGAGTTTAATTCTGGGCAGTTCATCAGAACCCTTTAACGTCAATAAGCAATCCTAAAATACCAATTGTTCAAACAATTAATATATATTGAATTATATATACGTAGGTATAATTTGAATGAGTAAATCGGTTTTTACAATCTGGGAATTGCTCAACTAGCATTTCTACCGAGATCAAATTTTTCATATTTCTAACACTCCCACTCATTCGACGATTATTATATCGGTACGATTCCTTCGATAATGCGATTTCCAATCTGGCCGAGCTGTAAGAAACGTGTCACCAAACTCGTGAACCGCTAGCCAAGTAAGAATGGACATGTTAATGCATCCAACTCATAGCCGTAAAGGAAGCCACCAACTCACCCTTAACTCCTAAGATTACAAAATTCAATCACGATTCGGTTATACGAATCTCCCCTATCAGACTCCAAAGTTCCCATTTATACTCATTTAGTATACCCGATCCTCTACTATATGATTCTCCCCCAAGGGAGGGAATTTTTCAACTTCGCAGGCATCAGCCCAAGAACGCCATTCAACATAAGTTCTCAGAGAATCTTCGGGGACACGTATACTTTATCTTTCAAGTACTCTCACTAGCGGTCATTGTCCAATACTAAGTTTCAAACTGCTTAAGTCTCAGAAACTCCATGTGATTGACAGAGTATCCATATTCCGCTTTTGATCCAAGAAAATGATCAACACAATCAAGCATATACTAGTCGTTTGGGTGTTTTGATTCCTACCAATGAACACCTAACTGTGGACGAGGCAAACTGGTTGCTTTTCCCTCATGTTAAAGTTTTCGCTTGGACTACGTATTCAAAGACCTCTTCTAATAACATTAGATTACAATGAATCTATCAAGATTCATATTTATAGTAACGATATGTATGTTTTATACAAACATTATTATCCACATCACGACGCAGGCTGGTTATCAAGCTTTATTCACATACGCCACACAACGGTCAAGCTAGTGACATTGAGACTAGATGCTAGCTCCTACTATATCTAGCACCACTTTAGTAGCGACGGAAGAATCATTACTTCTTCTTAGTATGGTCATACTACAGTGGTTGATTGGTTGGGTATCTAGTTTAGCCATTGTTCTTTCGCTCAACTTCCATGTACATATGCACTTTTATATTCAACTATCGGTAGAAGCCGCATAGTTTTGGTGTACATGCCTGATTTCAACAACGAGACTTTGATTTTCCAACTTGGCTTAAGCCATTAGAGATAAATCCATTTTATCGCTACACCTCGACAAAGTAACCAAGATCATTCACAGCGAGAACCGACTTGCTTCTTTATTCATAACTTCTCGATTGTAACTCGTACTCAGCTTTCTATGTTCTCAGATTCACTTATTGGGTTTATCGCCTGCTAGTCCGACCGAGACCGACGCATCGCCTCTCGGCGATTCTGGGTAACGGATAAACATAATCCCTTTTCATCGCTTCTTCTTTCCATTAGACAACTTTATGATTTTGCGGAGAAAGTTGTTTACTTCTGGAAAGAGATTCTTTCTTTTTAGGTATTTATCTTGGAACCCCGGGTTAAACGATTATCATTATAAATATAACTGAGTTAGTTTGAAGTTCATTCAATTGGGACTCTATAAATCTAAAGATTCGAGTCATCCCTTGGTCCCTTTATGTAGAGTTGGGCACAACCCTCACTTAAGTTGTCAGTGGTCATTCTCTATCATGTTCATACATGCTAAAACCGTACATGCTAAGTAGCTCCCACTGACCTTCTTGTCTATACAAGAATCTAATTTCTATTAATGAATTCAAACGCTACCCGCAAGATTTTAACACAAGTTATGTAACTGACTTCGCTTCTTATTCACAATCCCTCGGGACAGAATCACTCGCTTTATGTTCTCAGATTCACTTATCAGCCATCACCATGTTAGTTCAACCCAGACGACGCATCGCCTCTCGCTGGTTCGGGTAACGGATAAACATAATCTCTCTTTTCATCAGCTTTCTCTCCATTAGACAAACTCATGACGCGAGGAGAAAGTTATTTACTCGAAAGCATTTTCTTTAGGTATCATCTTGGAACCCCGTTAAATGCATTATCATTAGGTAAATATAACTCTGAAGCGTTTGAAGTCATCCCAATCAGTCTCTAAGGAATTCCGTAAAGATCTCGAGCCATTCCCGGTCCCTTTATATGTAGTAGTCACACAACCTCATTTAAGGTCATTATCATTCTACTAATGTCTTATACACGCTAAACTCCATAATGCTAGGTAGCTCCCACCGACCTTCTTGTCTATACAAGAATCTACATCTATTAATGGAATCAGACTTTCCCCAAGCAAAATTCACACTTTGAAAAACTTTGCGACAACCCGGTTTACCCGTAAGATTTCCAATACCTTCCTAAATGCTCTTCATGTTCAACTTCACTTTTAGAATGATCAAGATACCACAACACAACCCACGAACTTATCCAAGAACTCCCTAAAACATCAGATTCATCATGAAAGCTACTGTACTATTAACCCAAAACTAAGAGAACCTAGAATGCCTGGGATCTTGTTCGAAACGCCGATTTGATATATCATCTCCTCTTAATTCTCAATTGCTACATCTAGATCTCTCAAATCAATTTTTTGAAAAAGACTTATCCTAAATAAAAGATCATCAATCCGAGGCAACGGGTACCGGCTCTTAATAGTCACTTTGTTCAACCGCTGATAATTCACATAAAGTTTCACTGCCCATCCTCTTGATTTATACCCTATGGAGAATAAATCTGCCCTATAAATCCTTTCCAACAACTCCCTCGCAACCTGGGCAGAACAACCCTCAACTCGCTAGAGCCATTCCTGCATAAGCATGTGACATCTGAGCTGCCTCGTACTCACTAATCTGCAATTCAATCTGTAATCCTGAAACACATCCCTCAATCTCCTTTATAATCCATTTTCAAGCTGAATATCTTTCAAGCATTAGAACCCAAATAATCTCGATACATCCCTTGCTCAACAACTTACGAGTTTAAATGGTGATCACAATAAGACGATAAAACTCTCCTATCTCCAACAACTCGTAATTCAATACCGGCTAAATAATTCCTTTACTATAATAATTTATATATAGTTTTCCTAACCACCATTCTGTTTCAACCAATTCAACCTCAAAGGGTAGCGTATCTACTTCTAATACGATTATCAACACTTAAGTGGACAATTACTATAAACTCCCCAATTACCTCAACCACCTCCCACTGTATTATTATTATCAAAGTGTAATTTGATGTTCTAGAACTGAAAGATACTTTAGCAAATCTTATATAAAAAAGAGTCAGCGGCCTGCACTAAACAATACGCGAAAGCATCAAGACCAGCAGTAACGCCATCATTCTCGAGTATCCCTGCCTCCCTGGATCACCAAATCCCGACCCACTGCCCTCCTCCAAACCGGCCCACCTCGACGCTCGGTATCCACCTCCTCTCCCAAACTGCGGTTAAATGTATGGCTACCTACCTGCACCCACATGCTAAGTGATACATTGCAAATGCCCCGGCCGCCGACATCGAAACACGTTACCTCTCAGCCATACCTTTCGCCAGTTTATTCTCGCCTACCACCGATAACATCAACATGCATCTGTTTAACACCGCGAAAAACCACTTGGGACAGATCACTGAGAAAGCCCTCGAACTGGCCGAATGCATTTGTGCACCTGCCCAAGTGCTGTCATGGAAAGTTCCTCCAGAGTCCCCTGGCTCTAGACGCCCGTAGCCTGGGGCCATCACACCTCCCAAGCTTTTCACCTCTGATCTCATGCTCTCTCCACCGCAACGTATTCCTCAACCTGGGAAACCGTGGAAGCGAACAATAGACAAATTTCTCCCGAACTGTAACTCACCTAAACGAAAACCCGCAATCCTCTATAGCTCAAAGGGGTACACTCCCTGAATCAAACTAGCATGTCAGCTTCAACCCTCTCTCGCTGTGATACCCATCAACTGCTTCCTCTCTCCTATTGTTGTTTCTTTCTCCATTGTATCCGAACCAACTCCCTCTCCATCGGATACATAATAGTCTCCGTATTTAAATTTAGCCTAAAGAGTTCCCCGACCTGAACTCAAGCCACTGATTCACTACCTACTCAAATCTTTTGTGACATAATCAACTCTTAGCTCCTCCCGACAACCTGTACACCGCAAACTTCACCTTCAACTCATCCCCTAACCCATCGGTTCAAACTGGCTCCCAAGAATTGGGATCACAACTCCCACTAAAACCAGCCTGTCCCTTCTTCGTGAAACTATCTAAAGAATCCTGTCAATCTCCAGCCTGAGCGTAACTGGCTGGCTCTGCAATGGGGCCCGCGCCACTCCCCACCCTCCAAAAACTCTCATACTCACTCCTCCTGAACGACCTCCCGGGGGCCTGGGTCAGTTCACACTCTAGCCCCTCACTCACGCCTTCTCTAGCACTAGCCTGCCATTGCCTCTAGGTCTACCCCCGGCTCTTCTAGCATCACCCCTACCAACGCTTAAGTCTCACCTCCTACTCTAGAAGACTCTAATTTCTACCGGGTCCATGTCTGATCTCATGCGAATCTATCTCTAGCTGGCATCCTCTACGCCTACTAAAGAAAATTTAATCTATAAAAGACTCATGACAAATTTAAAAAACTTTAAACGTAGTATTACACACCATAACCCAAAGAAACGGAACTCGCGCCTGATACCATATCACTCCGCCTGGTCAGACGCCTCGAGAATGAGTTTTGATCAAATTTAGAGTATCCGAAATACCATAATGACGGTCAAAATCACCGTTAAATAGTTCATAAAACCCGATAATTTGATAAAAAGTACAATAGTTCAACTAAGCACGTTGTAATACGATTTTAACCACTGGCATCGATTAATTCAAAACGAAGTTGTAAAAATTTTAATACATACCAAGTCTCAAAATATTCCACAAAAATAGTTTACAATCTTTCAACATCCCAAAACAAAATGTAAAAAACCGAGTACATCAAAATAAGAAAGGTGACCCGAGGATTCCACCACTGTCCCTCTCCTAGTCAAATCAACTGACACCCAACTCGCCGCTCACAAACGCACTCACAATCCTAAGCGCATGGCAGTTTCGAAGGCTTATGGAAAACGAATCACCCGGATGGTAATTCACCCAGAATCTAGTGAGGTATACGATAATTTAATAGACGTGATTTATAAAGGGATATACATATATAATCATATATGCCACATGTAAATAAAAATAAATTATCCAAGGCATCAAACAAATAACTATCCTCTAACAACTACACATTGCAATTCAGTCAAGACGCTAACTCATACACAAGCCATACTCAAGCATCTCATAACACAAAATCAACTAGTAAAGTCACAATTTCACAACATCATGCTCACACTACAATGTAACTAACATAACTCAGAAAAAAGGAAACACATCAACATCACATATAACATTTCATCCTTTTCCCGCAAAAAGCCTACCCTTCAACACCCAATAACAACACATATCCTCCCGTGCTCACCCCTTCGACACCTACAATATCCTTTTCTATGTGCCCACCCTTCCGAACACCCACACGTCATATCCTTTCCGGCGGCGCCCACCCTTCAACACCCAACATCCCAAACATTCTCTAACCAATTCACACATATGTACCAAACATACAAACATCACACAATAATTTCAATGTAACAAATCCACGCATACACGATACAACAATTCTCTTGCATGTGATCTATCCACATAAATATATACAATAGATACGGCCCAACTATTAAATTATACTCGGGCCATTTAATACACCTACAACATACTGTAAAGGGACTTACATTCAAACATAAATGAGGCTCAAACATCGATACACTCAAATAACTCATAATACCCATCTCATGTCAACATTCCTGGGCCACAACTATACTACAAATACTTTCATAGATATACTGCCACAAACTAATTTACTATGTACCATCAACATAAATAAGTGTAACAAACGAGCTTTATAAATCCCTTACCTTGGCTAAGCACTACCAATACTAAGCAAATAATCGACCTGCTCAATGCATCGAAATCATAAACATCCGAAAATATATAATTACTACTGTGAAGGCTTCAAATTTTATCCTAATTCCAGTTTCCTAACTTTAAATCCCATTTTAGTTACAATTTGACAACTTACGTATAGTTTGCTTAATTATGTTCAATAACAACTACGATGACTTAATTCTCACTAGCCCTGACTAACTTTCATAATCACCAATACCTTATCTTAACTTACTAACATTTCCAATCGATTTCAATCAACCAAATTTCAACGATTTTCTTCCAACACTTATAACTCATAACTTATTTCAAAATAATCAAAATAACATCCCACTAACATATTTATACCTATCGACCACATTTTAGAGAAAGTCAATCTAAAATCGTAAAGTCAACTCGACTATAAGTGTCACTTTCTACCCAAATATCGATCATTATCAATTCCTATGTTATAGTAATTTAAGCCTGTACAATAATTACATCTAAATATCTAAACTGAATACAATCTAAAATTTTAAAAGTCAACCTGTCCTAAAACATCCGAAATTCCACTCAAACACGATATGTCAACTCAATAACAACTACTTTAATCCAAGAATCAATTGGAGTAATAAAATTCAACATACAAAAACGAAAGTCAATCATGATTCCCCCAAAATACTCAACAACAGACTTTAATATTTCTTACCTTAAAACGAGGACTACGGCGGGAAGCTCTTTCCTAAATTCGATCTAAAGTTTGAAAAGGCGGAGAAAATCGAAAAAGAAAAAAACGAGTGTATTTGGTACCGGCCCGCTACGATGTGCGGGACAAGTGAAACGGGTTCCTCGCGGTTCGGGCCTGCTTTGATGATTGATATCAATGCCCAATAGTCAATCCTGTGAAAAATTGAACATTTAATTCGATCGATACCTCTCGCTTAATAACTTATCCCGACAACTAATCTCCAACTTTTAACATTAACGTACAAAAATATTAAGTGGGTTTCAAATTTATTAATTAACGAAGTCGTTAACAAAGTTTTTACACGTAGTTGGTCATTGGTGTCGCCAGAAGTTACGTGACTTCGAGGCTACTCGAGTATTGTAACACGCACTTAGTCGACGACAGGTTAGCGACTCTCATTCCTGCGTGATATGCGACGCCGCTGCCTTATACTCGCAGGCCGCAGCGAGATTCATTAATTACTGGCTATGTGCATCGTCGGGGCGTCAGTCTTATACTGCATAAATGCAGCCGAGATCTATTATCACTTTGCTAGCAATACGTAAACTGAACGAAGTACACTGAT
>JADFUC010002164.1:0-92719 GCA_019722365.1 Lithospermum erythrorhizon | reverse complement strand
TGAAGTTACGTATTATGCTCTATTATATTTGAGCCAGATTTTGAATAACCAAAAATAGTTGGGGTCATTAAGAATAAACAAAAACTTTAGCCTTATATCTCCCTAATCCATACCCGAGCGAGGGGTTAGGAGTTTAAGGAAATTTTTAAGCATTTACAAGGTAAGCTCATTCATACCTATTCGACAAGCTTGCTATGAAAAAAAAAAGCTATTTTATTTTTGAAAAGTTATTTAATCATCATGCTTTAGTAAAAGTGTTTTGCAAATGGTATTCAGTTAGGAGGATAATGTATGCTCCAGCTCCACACATACAAGAATTTTGAAGAGGATGAAATAAAGACCACAATTGATACTACATAAAATGTCATACGAAGCAATTATTATTCTTGTTATGCATTTAACTTCATTTATGAGATTCTGACATTACAAAGTTTGTTAAGCTGGTATATTTGTGTTTTTCTCTCAGGGCTTGGTCTTCTTGTGGCCTTGGGTATAAATATAGTCCAAATGTGCTCTTCCAACTATTCTTCTTCTTTTAAGCACTCTTCATATCTTTTGTGTTGCATTCCTCCAATCCCATCAGCTGGGAAAATTGCAGAATGTTGATCATCCAATTATCAATTACTCCCTCCGTCTCAAAATAAATAATTATTTAAATAACAAATAATATTTTATTAAGGGATTGTAGAAAGCTACATTGAGATTGTAAAAAATTACATTCGAAATGTAAAAAACTACATTGAAATTGTAAACAATCAACTATTGTGAAAAAATAATTTTTTTCTACACAATCAATCATCTATTTTGAAACGGAGGAAGTAACAATTAACAATTCAGTGAGCAAACAATTATCAATGAACTAACTTTACAGTCTTAAATGACAAATCTAATATAGATTTGAATCAAAATTATAGTAAAATATATTGAGTATATTATTTATTGATATATTTTCATCAAATATTATATGACATATTTAAAATTATTTGTGTTCAAAATTTAAAAATTTCACATTTAAAATTAAACAATTTTTTGTGATGTAGTATGTCTTACGTCGGAGATGTCTTCCTCTTGAATGTCAAAGGATGTACTCAAGCAAAGCAATTTCTTAAACATTGAATCAAACAACTCTTATCGAAGTATATATATCATGTTATCTTTTCAATACTAATGATCAAAGCTTATCTTAGCTTCCTAAGCATATGTCTTTATCCTTCATTTTGTTGTTGATGAGAAATAAATAGCATGCAAACGAATTATCCATCTTTAAACATATGTATGTATATTTAAGTTCAAAAAATTCTAATCATCAAAGTCATAATATTTTTAAAATGTAACGAGTAGTAGATATAATTAATAAAGTAGATAATGATTCTATAAACACTAAAAAAAATTGCAACCTTGATTCTCTTGTGGGAGACGAGCGTATATGTGGTGGGAAAGAAGGACAAGAAAGAGGGCAGTCAGCACCAATGATAGCTTCATTTTTCTGCTCTGAAAGTTAGTTTTAAGAGCTAAATATTTGTCTTTATGTGTAGAATATATCACCTGATTGAAAACAAGAGATAAAAAAGGAATGTTAAAAGATATTATTGGGATTTAAAGCAATTTTTTGTTACTTAGAACGTTATAATTGTAATCTTATTTAAAATATATATATATTGATATGTTGTAATCTTAACTACGATTATTACCTATAATGTTTATTTATTTCTAACCTAAGGCTTTACAACACGATAAGATTTGTTGTGAACTCGTTACTAACAAAATTAATTATTAACTGTTTTGCTATGAGTTATTTATCAAGTAATTAAATTAAAATTAAAAAACATTACTTGTTGCTAAACATTATGAAATTTCTAGATTTTTGCCCGGCCGATTCCTAATATTCAGGGCCCTCAAGTAAATCAAAATTTTTAATATAAATTTGGTAAAATTTTAATTAGAAGAAATTATTTTTTTTTTATATCAAATAAATGAAATATAAGATTACAAAATAACAAAAAAAATTGCTTTTTTTAGAAAATTTTATGGTATCAAATAAAATATTTATTTTCTAAAATAAATCAATAGATAGAGCACATTATTAAAAATATTTTTCTCTTTAAATTTTATGATATCAACGAATTATCATTGTTACAACATAATGATTTGTTACTAAATTGATAAGCTACTTATGGAAATAAAATTGTAAAATAAACCGTTAATTACTCCATCCGCTTTTTTACTGTCGCTTTAGCCAAAAGAAATTTGTTCGGAAAAATATTGTCGCTTAAAGATATCAATTACGCTTTTATATTTTTTCAATTGATTGTCATTCTATATTTTCAATACACTTTTTGACTATTTTTTATTTTCCTTAATCTATGTGAAAATGGCTAAAACTACAACTAAAAAAAATGAAAGAATATATACAAATATATTCAAATTCATCATAAATTAGAAGCTCATTAAATAAAATTTCCAAATAAATGAAACTCTATTGCCGGATAATATAATGATTACAAAATTAGCAAACTTGTAAGGTTGTAGACAAAAAATATGTTTGTATGAAAACACATTTATAAGCAGCTCTAATACCATCAACGATGTTAAGTACAGAACTTGCTCCAACTCCGAACCATTAGGTAATTTGTGAGCTGGGGCTTATCAATTATTTGGTTATAACTCTATAAGTTCTCATTTCAACGGGGTCTCAAGTACAATAGACTACTGACATACTTTATAGTCGCTAGCCTAAACGAATCATTGACTTTCCAATATTATAGTGTAGTAAACTCGTTATAATACCAGTTGCAACTGAGACTTTTTCAAATACGAGTAAAGCGAGACGATGATTTACTATTTAATAATCGACATCAAATATTTGATACATTTTTATGTTTAATTCGAAATCATTTTAAAACTGTGTAAGAACTTATACTCCTTTGAATTTGTTCCTAATTAATATTTTTATTTTTGAAGGGATGCTTTGATCATAAATAACTCTTTAAATATAATATAAAAAATTATAATAAAATACGATATCCATAGAGAGATACCATACCAAATTGAGATTTTCTAAATAGAGATAGCACGCTTAATGAATTTGATGTCCTTCGCTAAATATATTTATTAATTATTCATCAATATAGTATCATCGAATTATTTGCTTTGCGTCGGTTAAAATTGCTATGATTTAAAAAATATACTTAAATTATTTATTTTATATCGGTTAAATTGGTATGATTTCAAAAGTATAATGTAATTTTTGTATTTCTAATATATAAAATTCATATCTACATGGAATTAAATAACAATATTAATAATAATAATAATTTACTCAAAAGCATATGATTATTTAACTAATATCTATAATAATAATTGCTAATAGTTCTACATAATAATTAATAATACCCTCCGCTCCTAAAGGAATCACTTGACTTTTTAATAGTTATCTTGATCAGAATATTTTTGTTTGTTTTACATTTGCGAAAAATATATCAATAAAATACATTTTAAATTCTTTCCATTGATATATTTTTCATGAAATATTATATAATACAAACAAAATATTTATGGTCAAAGTTCAATTTATAAAAAAAATTAAAAATTAAAAGAGAATCTTAAAAAAAAAAAAAGGAGTAATAATAATAATAATTCTACAAAATATATGATTATTTAACTGACACCTATTATAATAATAATATCTACATAAAATTTATTATTATTTAACTAACACCAATTATTAAAAAAGATTGAAAATGGTATATGTTAAAATCATATCATGAAATGAAAGTAATAAAACTAATAATATATAATATATGAAATATGTTCTTGTGAATTAAATCAGAAAGTTATACCTATAAATCATTAAACATAGTAATTATGATAAATAAATAAAAAAGCTTAATTAAAATGGATGCATTTACAATTATAAAGATATATATACCAAACGTGACGCGATTTATCGTCTCAAAACAAGACGATGATTGATTTATTACCTTCAATTGATAATCTAATCGCTATAAGCATAAAGTATGATGAATACTTAATACTACCCGCATTTTTTTATTTGACGTTATATATTTTTCGCTTATCGAGACGAAACTTGACCATTAATTAATTAATTATTATTTTAATAAATATAAAGGTTATATTATTAGATTCATCTTTTGAAAATAATTTCTATAAATATTAGTTTCTTGTAACTTTTGAATATATAATCTGCTAATAATTGACACAAAAGTCAACTCAATTTACTAAAATGTCAAATGAAAAGAAACGGGAGGAGTAGTAGTTAATTTCATTAGAACCTCTACATTTTTAGATTTTTGTATAGTAACGTAATTTAAGAATTAATAATACGAAATGGGCAAACAATGACTTTATTCACATGCTTATATATTTAGCGACAGTTCGATTTATGGAGCCGATCATTCCGAGTAACATATTCTAAATTTGAATTGTAAAAATTGATCTGCCTATATCATTAACCTTTTTTTAATACATATAATGATTATTGTGTATTTGTTAACTTAAAAAGATATGTTAGGTGCATTTGATAGACATTGGAGATACCCATTTATGACGAGACAAGTCGTGCTCCATCCCTTTAAAACTACCACCTAAACATCCATCCATCCCATTTAGGCCTTTAGTGGTACGAATTGGGTGGCTTCCATCGGGTCGGTCTGCTCGGTTTTGGGCATTTTTGGAACCGAACCGACCTGCCGCCCGGATTTCCAGACGAAACTAAAATCGCCCGGTTCCGGCCGGTTCCGATCGGTTCGGTTCGGTTCTCGGTTATTTTCGGTTCCGGTCGGTTCGGTTTTTTTCGGTTCGGTTCTCGGTTATTTCCGGTTATATATATATATAATTTTTAATTTTTTAATTAAAATTATTCCGGTTCGTTCGCCTCGAACCAATCGGTTCTCGTGAAAACCCGAACCGAACCGAATTTTTCGTTTTTATTTTTCGAACCGAATCGGTTCTGCTTCCAATCGTTCCTCTTAATTTCAGCTTATTTTCGTTCCGGTTCGGTCGGGTTCGATTTGTATTTCGTTGGAAGTCCTAGTATGAATGTCTTATAACATACGTAGGGTCAACAATTCGAGCAAGATTTTGCGAGGAATCTATACTACTATCGTAATTTCAAATTGACAATAATTCGAATTCCATCCACAATACACAACGTAGGATTGTATTCTATAATTAGCAATAATTGTGATATCATCAATTACTAAAATCCACCGTCTTAATTACTAATATCCACCAAGATTGATACTTACTAATTCAAATATGACAATAATGCAGTTAATAAATTACGAAATAAACAATACAAGATATATCCTTTTTCACCCTCAACGCGGCAGCCTAATCCAATTCTACCGGCAGATCCACTAATAATCTCCTGAAAAATTATTACAAGACTTCAAGAATCCTATTCTACCATCTAGCAACTGACGTGGCTAATTACACTCAAATCTCTAGACACAAGATCTCTTAATCGGGGTGTTTTCTCTCATCGACATGAAAACCCCCAAATTACAAGCCTCCGAATATCATTTTTCTTTTTCAGCCTCTTTATAAATCTCTTCTATTTTAATTTTTACCTTTAAGATGGTGATATCTCACAATGCACTGCTTACACAAGAAGAGAGTATTTATAGATTTCACTAATCATTCTAAAGTTTAATTACTTTCTCAAGAAAAATGTGATTAATTTACTCATTCCTCTGTAGATCTATACGGCAATAAATGTTCCCGAAACATGTCTGTATAACATTGTCCTAAACTTCCCCATGTCACCATCAAATATAGAAGCTGTAGATATAATCAAACCTGCCCTTGCATTAAATGCAACATGGAATTTCCAATTTTCCCATCTAACTTCATTTCCATTGATGATGATTTTTGAGTCTGTCACATTGCACTTGCCCGAATCAGGCCTTTGATTAGACGATACAAAATCACTACCTTCAGCCTTAGGTAATGTACCACTGAATTTATCTACAAACTGGACTATTTTTATTGATTCAACATCTACAAGCAATCTTGGATACTTGTATAGGCCTTTGCCCATAAATTCATCGTTCCATTTCGATAATAACATGAAACTTTAACAAGTCTTCTTGTTGCTACCTCTCCAAAACCAACCTATTGTGAAGGGCAAAGAAGTTACTTCTGATATGTTTAACCCCTTTTCAAGATTAATAAGAATAGTATAGTCCCTTCAAATTCGGGGCAACCTAACAAAAAATTAAGTAGATGAGTTATATGTAGTAATAGATGTATTAGTTTAAGCCAAATGTGCATTTAACAGTTAGAGCATTTAATTTTACAAATAATATATATTAAGTAGTTATAGCAAAGTTCATAGAGTTCCATCGATGATAACACACAGGGTTTTTAACAAATGGTCATAAAGACCTTTAGGAAAACAGCATACAAGTTGTGAGATATATTAAGTGTCTCGGTTTATGAAGTTAATGAAGTCTGGCAAGTTTATATTACATACCACACTAAATCAAATATTTTATTGATGGGACCCAAAAACAACAGATCCAGCAGCTGAGAAGACATACGGAAGATCAAGTAGATGCAACGCTAGCATTAGATGCAATGGTAGTAGAATACCCTCCATCATCTTCAATCTCAGTATCATTAGGCACGAGTGAGTTGTCTTTGGCTGGGCTACTCCATCATCTGAATACATTATGTATGTGTGAAAAGGTAGACAAGCATATATTAATAAATTCATGTAGGTATATTAAGTGGGGGAAAATGCTAACCAGTTCGGGATCATAATGCCATCCATTTGCTGCTTCAAGGGTGATATGGGGAAGCTTTTATCAGGCGAGTTGGTTCCAGAGAAAGGCGAACTCATCAGGATGGAAGCAAGGCATGCAGAAGATCCTGAAGTTGCTGAAACATTGCCAGGAGATGTTTGAGAAACACTCCTAACCTTTTGGCATCAGAAGTTGTTTCATCAAAATAAGGACAAGAAGCAACGTTTGTTCGCTAGATCGCCGCGACATGTGCGCCAAGAAGATTAAGAATTTTATTTTCCAGTTTTGTACGTATGGTGTCTAGGTCATGAGAGCTAGCAATCTAAATAAATAAAGTGTAGAATAAAGATTTTGTACAAAAACAAATCACCAGCCTGATGAGGCGACAGGTCTATGGTGGTTAAGTTTAAAGGATCTCTTCCGCGGCCAATTCAATTGGATACTACAAGCCTGTGAAATTATCCAGATGGAAATAATCCACGAGTATACTACAATACAACTCAGATGCCTAATGACTATTTCAAACAGAGTAACGACAAGGCCAAGTGAGGTGCAAAGTGTCCAACCCTATCATGATAACATGTTTGGCACATGTAGCTTCAATGCCTTCGAAGGAATCAACTCGCAAAACAATTCAAGTGCCAAATCCAATATAGAAACAAACCTCTCGATCACCTAAGGAAATTTGCATGGAGCCAAGCAGGTCCAAGAATCCCTCATTTCACTCACATGGCAAGGTTGTTAAAAACCACTAATTCAATACTTTCAGTATGTATAGCGATCTGATGTAAAATGTTAAGTGAAGTCGAGTTATTGCACGAACCACATTCCAGCTAGTTCGGCCTATGTAACATGCAGCATGTGAAAAATTGGGTAAATGGTATTTTCCAGCAAAGTCCAGCCATGTATTCATGAAATGAAAGGACTGTACTATGGTAAGATTTGATATAAAGCGAAGTGATGGCGACCCCACGAAATATCTCAAGCAAGTCATTAATACTACTCACTAAGAAACAAGATAAAATATTCTCACTCTGGCTACATGTATCAATACATGTACTGGCCTCAGTCTACTTATTTATATGTTTATCGCTTATCACTATTTTCTGGGCGATAGGATTTAATGGCCTAATTAAACTCAAACCTAAAGAAACAACGATAACGAAAGAATGCGAAAAATAAAATGTAGACAAAGATTTTTATGCTGCGCTTTCCTCAACGCTAGTGCGACGTGACTTGGCCGGGCCGAAAAACTAATTAAACCAAATCCCGAAGATTGTTACAATAACATAATATCGCTTACTCACACATGTAATCGGGCCTCGGCCCCGCCTATTTATATGTTTATCGGCCATCACTATTTATGATAGGATTTAATGGCCCACTAAATCCTCAAACCCAAGCAAACAAACGATAACGCATAAAAAGTAAATGTGAAAAGTAAACAGACAAAGATTTTTTATACGTTTCACGCGAAGCGACGCATTTCACAAGCATAAAAATCCACTAACCAACCGAAGATTGTTAAGCAATAACATGTCGTTAAACACTCTATTGAGTAATACTTTATAGCATAGTATTCTCAATCACAGCCTCATAATATTATTGATTCTCAAATAATTTATTTCAGTAATACAAAATCCTCATGGCACGCCTCTATATATGTGTTATTGATCTATCCTAAATGGCCATTCCCTACTTGGGAAGTCCGAACCGCCTCTATACGTTTCCCGTGTCCCGCCGACTTGGGACGGCCCGAATCTCTCCCTCAAAAATCAAGGCCTCCAAAGTCCCCAAGTTCGGGACCAAGGTCGACCGCCAATCTCCCGACCTCGTCCCAATCTCCCTTTCGACAGCCGATTGAAATTGGTCAATACACAACAACTTCAACATCTATCTTGGTACATATGTTAACTAGAAGCTTTTAACAAGTCGAGTCGGTCTCGGATCGATCGAGAATTTTTGGCTTGCCTGCCACTCATACGAGTCGAGCCCGAAGCTACTACTTACGCAAATTTCAAATTTCAAATTTCAAAGTGACACGCACACAAACAATATGACATCGACAACTAAATTATAACAAAAAGGTCATCATAACAATACCTCTGGTAATGATAATAAACTCAAATCATCTAAAAAATGAGAGTATTAGCTTTATACTTTTATTTAAATATACAATAATAATCATATAACTGAAATTCGACTCACCTAAATTAACGAGCCCCGAAGGGCCGACTGCTCGGCTCAAGATAAATCGAAATGAAAGTGTACTGTTAAGCCTTACCATTAACACCTCTATGTTAACTCACATCAACATGTATTGTTTCAGGTATATTAGGACCATGTCTTCAATGTGAATATTGTCAGTAGGAACTTCAACACACCAGTGCAAAGAATTTTATCATCATACTTCTCACTTCCCTGAGGGAACAATCACAAGAATTTCAACATTTGCTCACAACAACCAAATGCTTCTTCTTATCCATAATTTCTGCACTTTGTCCTCCACACCAAGGGAAGTTTCTTTCCTCTTGGTGAAATCCATCTGCAGTCAACTTGTTCGCTAACTCAAGGGACAAATGAAAAATAGCAAAAATAGCAATAATGTTTCATTCGATATATTAAGTTAGAGAATCGTCTGTTACAATTTGAGAGTTTAGCCACCACAGAGCAAACATCAAATTGGTTGCTGCAACTTGAAGGCTCTTTGTAACATCAACTCGGCAGCCTAGTTGCAGCAACGAGATAGGAAACTAATGCTTAGAACATAATATTCTATGGAAGAGTTCAAGTACAAAAAAAACGAGTTCTCACGAACATTACAATTAGATCTCGTTAACGAAGTGGAATAGTTGAGGAAAGTGAATTTAGTCACAATGAGGAATATTATCCAGAAATATTGAAACTAACTTATCAAAGTTTAATTTAATTTCTTATTGCCCTTGTAATATCACAGTTAGTTTCAAATTATCCCTTATCGTTTCAGCCGCTTCCTAAACTACTAATTTTTCAGATTGTCCCCTCAACTATTCTAATTACCCCGAGGTGATGAAATTTTATTTTAGCAAAAGGGCAAACATGAAATTACGCTTATAACAGACTTTTGGCGCACTTTTTGAATATAACTAAACATGTGTACTTATTTTAATAACCAAAATATAAATTAAAGCTATATTTAATTAAAAACTTTACCCCTATAAAATCCCCACCCCCATGGTCCTCCTCCTCATATGCCTCAGCGCCACCTTGCCATGATTGAGCTCGATAGTGATGTGTGGCGCTGCTCCAGTACAGTGTAGAAGCTGTTCAGAACACGAGCGGAGATGGTGGCCGTGGTACTCAGATAGTGAAACTTGTGAAATTAAATTAATTTGGAAGATGAGGTTCCAGATTTGAAGTTTGATTGAATTGGGAAATGTGGAGAGTTGGGTTAATTGATGGATTGGAGATGAGGGAGTTTGGTATTTGGTTTTGCGAGGAAAATTGTTCTCGATTAATTTTAATATTCGATTTCGGAGAGGAGATGTTCGTGTGGTAGTGGTGGTTCACGGTGGGGGTGGTGGAGCTGCAGTCGTGAGGCGGCGGCGGGATTGAAAGCGTGAGGGGCATTTGGTCGAAGATGAACATGGGGGTAAGGGTGAGGGGTGGGGATATGGTAGTATTGAGGTTCTCAATTAAATATAATTTTAATTAATTCACATGCTATTATATTCAAAATCTATTATATGTATAATTTTGAATTTGTCCTTTACTAAAATAAAATTTCATCATATTAGGGGGCAATTTGAAACTAAATGTAATTTAAAATAACTTGAAACGTTAATAGTATCGAGAAGTAATTTAAAATTAATGTGATAGGAAATTAAGCCTAATTTTAATTCGTAAAAAATAAATTTATCAAGGAAGCTGGGCTCAAGAAAGTTTTAAGACTTGCATATCTGCAAAATGAAATTACAATTGACAATGATCTCACACACTCCCACTCAAAATAAAGAAAACAAATGCTAAAATCTTATGCATAAACCCTAACTAAGAATTTGACATAAACAAATTGGACAAGGCAAAAAACTCAAAAACAGCAGGCAAGTGCAACAACAACTGCGACTGCTGACAACCACAAGGGAATACTGTGAAACCAAGAATTTGCCCCACTGCAAACGTGTCGTTGGCACCACTGAAGCATCTGTGTCTGCTCACCTTTAGGGTTCACCTCCCTCCAATGCAAAACTACTATTCGCTTTGCCGTTGCTGAATAGTACACACCAGAAATAAGGGCCACCACCATCCGAACCACTTACCGCTGCACCAACTTCTGTGTGGTTCTTGCTATAGAGAATATCCAAGCTCTTGATGTCTTGTATGAGGATATGATTAAATGCTTCTGCAGGCTCGGGGTACTTAGACTGGCATGCGAGGAAACGTCCCGTTATTGAAGAGAGGCTTGAAACTTGGACACCACAGTTTGGGGCAAATGTTTCAGCAAATTGGGAATCTGGTGGTTTCTTTGCATCTGATCCTCCAACGGCACCACAATCACCTTGGTATGCTTTGATGTATTGGAGTGCGATGCATGCTAGGCCAGGGTTGCTGTAAAGTGCAGAGGATTTATGGGCAGTTCTGTTACTGTTGAGTAACGCCACTAGCTCGTCAGCAGGGTTATCTGTAACTTTAACTGTTATACATCAAGAATAAGTTGTTAGCCATGGAAACTCTGGAGAAAACGGTTTTATTATTTTTTAAAAAGCATTGACTGGTTATATCCTAACACAACACACATTTTTTCCATCTTCATTACACTTAAACAAGAACCAGATAGTGTAGACTGGTTGATTTTTAGTTTTGAGAAGAGCTTATTATCCAGAAAAGAAGTTTGGAATGTAAAAGGAAGTTCATGACTGTGTGTGATCCAAGTTCCAAGATTCATGAAGTGAACATAGGAGCTAATTTTTTCCATACTCGTTGAGAAGTTCTGGACCACTCTACTAAACCCAACCTTCAAGATTGATGGAGCACAAACTCTTTTACCAGGTAAAAGTGAACTTATGTTTAATACTAGTAAAATATTTGCCATTTATCTCGAATAATTAGAAAGCCTAATTCATTTACAAGCCTTATGTTAAAAGACTAAAGGGCCTTTGAATTCCACTGTTTCCATATAACAGTTACGAAGAATGTTTAAAATCTTCAAGACAAGATTACGTTCAAATAAGTACAGGAATAATTGTTCCCATTGTAAAAATAACTAAATTGCTTTAATTGCATCATATAGCATATGTGTGATGTGTCATCCTGAGAGATCTATTAGCTCGTTGAACAGGTTAATGAGCGACACGTCTTCATTTTCACATGAGCAACACTTTATGCTTGTACCTGAATAACACCGCCATCCCACAACCCCTCCACGTCTCCGTCTCAAATTTAGCCCTTTCTCCCCTTCAATATTCTTTTTCTATAAAAAGTGTCCGCTTCTGACCCCCTCTTCAGCCCTCCCTCTCAACCTTTGTTCTTTACAGGATAGAATACATACTACTAAGGAAAAGGAGAACAGAACCACTATTTCATATTTGAGTACGCAAGATCATAAATTCCTAACATATAGAGGCAAATAAAAAAAGATTTACAATCTAATCACTACTCCGCGTAATTGCTTGAGTTCTGACATTTCCTCCACAAATCTTCCATACAGACCTAACCACATTCAAAATGTGATCCCAAAGATTTAATTCTATTAAAATGGTAACTTTCTCGGCTAATGGTCTCCTAAAACACAATAAGAAAGGCATACACACCATTCCTTTCTTTCTCTCTCTGACCTACAACAACCACCCTTTTGACACTCAATTCAACACTTCAAACTGAACAATTAACTATCATTTAAATCAATGCAGGTAATAATATTCTATAAGAAATGTCAAGCACTAAGATCTATGGTAATACCCAAAAGTAGCATAACTTGATCACCACTAAGATCTGAAAAAAAGATCAAACTCCACTTCCACTAAACAATATCAAATGCTATTCATTTCACTTGTTTAGTCACCCAAAGATCCCATTTTTTTCAAGAAAGCTCAAATAAGCTAATAATGCTCTCAATTCAGATCTTCATATACTCAAGTCCAAACTCAAAACTTGATTATAATACAAAATATGAAAACCCAAAAAACAAATCTTGATCCACATTAACTTAAACTTATACATAAAATTAGCTAACAAGCACAAGAACTAATATAGCAAGAATACTGAGAAAAAAACATAGTAAATATATCTTAATTTGGACATTGTTGGCAGAAGCTGAACTGAAGATAATGCAAAAAACAAGAAACCATTTTGGCAGAAGAGTTTCCATTTTTTGCTGCCAAAAATATAGAGACAGCAAGCTATGAAAGTAAGGTGAAGAAGTACTATGCCTACAGAAAGGTACAGTGAGACAAAATAGTTTTTTGGTATAAATAATGTGAGCCAAAGTTGAAAGATTAGTTGAAATAATGTGATGCAAATAGTGGTAATTTGCACCCTTTATTCTTCAAAGTTATACCGTACCTCTTATATTTTTTAATTAGTATCGCATAACGTTGTCACTTTTTTCTATTATTAACTTCCGCTTAAATACCCTAAGAAAAATAAAAATATAATATTACCCTCGACTAACAATTGTTTTATATTTCTTATTATTCAAAAAAGGTATTGGTATCAAGCTTTTTATATATTGTTAAAAAATATTTTCATAATATTATTTTCAAGTAATTTTCATAATAATATTTTCTTGCAATTTATGAATGTTAAACTTTTAAATTAAGACTTTGTGGTGACAAGTGCTTATTATATATACTATTTTCAATTTAATTTCATTCGATATTTTATTTTTTTATGTCACACTTTGATCATAAATATTATAAAAAAATGATAAAAAATAATACTATTAAAATTTTTCAAAACGAAGTCCAATAATATTAACTTTATATTTCAAAATAAAAATAAAATTAATTGATGGTCAAAGATTAATAGTAAGCCAAACATCATTTTTGAATCGAGTATGTTAAAAATAAAAATATTATAAAAATATTAAATTAATGAGAGTAAATATCACGCCGGTAAATGGTCTAAAACATTACATATTTTGGAGAGAAATAATTATTTGCCACCTCAAGTCATTACACAAATAGAAAGTTAGAAGACACTTTACATCAATTTTGATGGAGATTTGGATATTTGGGGATGATGTACAACATTTAAAGTAATACCAGGGGGTAGGATGCTAATTAAATAATACATGGGATACGGTACAACTTTTAAATAATACAGGAGGATTGGGTGCAATTTACCTGCAAATATTGTTTAATTGTTTTCTTATATACCTAGCTAGCAATATAACTTGTCAGTTATAATAACTGAAAACTTGTTATCGCTAACTTATCATTTTGATTTAGTATTTGCTATAGAAGGTGTAAAAATAACCCGATCAACCTAGTCCGACTTAATCCAACCCAAAAATATGAGCAATCTACCGGTGTTGTTTGTGGAAACGATGTAAAGTCCTTCCTTCCGAAAATTCGGTTGGTACGTATAGACTAACCTCACAAATCATGTTGATGATATGGTTACTGGGGTTTTCCCCAGTGGTCATCCATCCATTTGGAAACTTTTGAGCATGCTTAATTGTAAAATTCTTATAAGTTAAATTTCCGAAAAGAACACGCATATTAATGCTATGAATAGTACCCTATTAAACTATATCACATAACCTACTGAATGCTATAGAGCGGGTTATTAGACTATCGGAATCTTAGGGTATAAGTATGACTCGGTTATACTCTAACTCCTACTACTATCAATAACAAAATCTAACTATGAGGCCAGTTATTAAACTTTTTTTTTTTTTTTTTAAAACTTAAGTGATAATTTAACTTATAAGTAGGTCTTACTATCTCCATTTTTTACTTTCATATTTGGGTTTCTACACAACTTTAATCATCAATTACTTTTTACGTACATTATGAAAATTAAGCAAAAAAAATATTATTATGAAAATATTTTTAAAAACCAGTCTAATGATATCAAATTTTATATTTTCGGATTAGTGAATAAAAAATAATTTATAGTCAAAGACTTGACACGCAATCCCGAAACGTCAATTAATTTGAAATGAAGGGAGTATAAGTTGTCAAATTTATTTTGACTTGTTTGGCTAACATAACTTATAAGTTGATAGAATTTTTTTTTGAGTTGTAGAAAAGGTAAAATGACTTATAAAGACATCTTATTTATATATCATATTTTTATCTTTATGTTATAAATAAATTAATAATTTAATATTTGAAAGAATGAAAAATAATTATAACTAAAAATTATATTTTATGACTAAAAATATAATATTTTTTATTTTTCAATAACAATAAAATGCTAAAAAAGTTGATATAACTAAAATTCTATCTTTATGACTATTAAATGAATGATAAATAAGTGCATAAAGCTTTAAATATCAAGTGGCAATGGCAAGAAATTACTTCACACACCAACTTATAAGCTAGAAAAAGTTGAAAAAATCTAATTTACTATTTTTTTTTATTTCAACTTATAAGTTGTAATTTAACCAAACACTTTTTCAATTTATTTTTATCAAATCAAATTTATGTTAATTTTGACAAAAATAAACTTAGTCCATCAATACTATTTGGACTTAGACTCCCATAGTAGTAATAGGAGTGCTAAAAAACCGGACCATATTTGTTTAATTTGATAAAAGATCTTGAAACGAATATATATGAAACATATAATAATCAATTTTACGAAGGTCTCATTATATTCCGAAAGATTAGCATTGGATATTCATAAGATTATATAGTAAGTGAACTATTAATGGTATACTATACTCATTTTACAATACAAGCCTTAATTTCGTCTGGATCCTTGTACTATCATCATCGGTCAATTTAGGGATTCATGTTATGAACATGTTAATTCACCACCTAAACCAATGTTCCAGCGAATTAGGACCCTGCCATCAAGTGAATTCACCCCTTCCGTTTGCCATTACTTTTAATGTAATACATATAATAATGAACCATATTAAATAATAATAATGAGCCGAATTTGGATGGAATCCTATAGGATTTAAATATGAAGGCTATGATATTTCCACTCGCCATATTTGTCACTTCACAACGCCAACGCAGCCGGCTCAATTCTTCATTCACGATAGCTAATAATGGTATAAGTCATCAAACTTATTGATTTGATTCATTCTTAAAATTAATCGATATTTTGAGATTGGCGCTTTCAAGACTTTTAACCATAATTACTTTTTTATTCAATAATAAAAAATATAAAAACTGACATCATTGAATTTGTTTTTAAAAATATTTTTAAAATATTATTTTTTTGCAATTTTCATAATATATATAAAAAATAATTAATAATTAAAATCGTATCTTAAAAAGTGATAAAATCAATTAATTTGAAATTAAGATACACATAGTGGACAATACATTCCCTATTAGCACATGCTCGAGTAATTCAAATTCATGTCACCCTAAACCATAACTCACTCATTAAGACTATAGTACTCCCTCCATCCCAAAAAGATTGGGTTCTATTGACTTTTTGCATTTGTCTTCAAGACACGACTTTAAAACGTAAATATCTAAATTTATACACCCATGATAATTATAAAATATTAATATTTCAAAAATATATATTGAAATGAATCTAACAAGATCCAAAATGCCTATATTATTTCTTATTGGCTAATATTATGATCAAACATTTTCAATGAATGTTTCGAATAATTTATTGAATGAAATTGCTTTTTATATTTTATATGGTAGTTTAGTTTTTATTATCAAAAATATATTTTTAATAAATTTAATAAAAAGTGTACTATTTTTATCTGTGCATGCGACTTCGCTTTTTACGAGACGTCTTAAAATGAGATTAATCTATGAATCGTTTAACGCTTTAACCTAGTAAATCTTGTGGTAAATATAAAAAAATTAAACCTAAAATCTAACTTCATACGTCTACCTCAAATATCAATCCAAACTGATCATATGTTAAAAATTTATAAATTAAAGTACTTTATAATTTTTTTTGCATCAATTTTTTGCTAATTTTTTAAAATTTCCCCCTAATCGAATATATAAATTTCGATCATCTCTCTCAATTCTTGTTTTGTCCATACTTAGGAAAAATACTATTTCCCCTTTCATAAAATTGTCTAGCTTTGACCTTTGTTGAGAGAAACATATTTAATGCTGGTTAAAGTTGACTTGTTTCCTAAAATACATACGAATATTAGTAAAATAAACAAAAGCATTAAACGAAAAAGAGCGAAGAGATAATCTTTATGTATATGAAGAAGGAGTTTAAGAATTGCTATTAGAATTTTATACTAACTTTTGCAATTGAATCCAGGCTTTGGATCAAGACTTGAGAGAATTGCATAAATTTCGCGTTGATGCTGTGAATTTGGATAAGAGAATTGCATAAATAATTACGTGAGAATTTATATCTCAATGGTTCTTCTTTTGAGTGCCGCTGCTGCTACGGGGAGATTCAAAAGACAGGCCCATGCCTCCTTCAACTAAGGGTGATAGGAAGTGAAGCCTAGTTTGCAAATAGCGCCTTGAAGTGAAGCTTAAGGCATTATTATTGAAGGAAAGAGATGGCGGTCGGTCAATTGCATTAAGGCAAGTGTACCAAATGTATTTGATTAATTTGCCAATGCATTTGATAGAGATTTTCGAAGATAGCATACTTTTTTCCTCATATATCCATACCCCCCAAGCAACAAATTTAGAAGGTTGCTTCATATATACTTCTTCCTCAAAGTCACCATGAACGAAAGCATTCTTGATGTCAAATTGATATAACTGTCAATCATAAGTGGCAGTCAAAGAAAGAAACAATCTGACAAATTTTAATTTAGCAACATGAGCAAAAGTATCTAAATAGTCAATACCGTAAGTTTGCGCATAATCTTTGGCAACAAGACGAGCTTTTAACGGAACAATTGACCCATCAAGATTAGTTTTGATAGTAGACATCCATTTACAACTAACAACCCGTTTCCCTTCAGGCAAGTCTACCAAATCCCAAGTACCAATATCGTTTAAGACATTCATTTCCTCCACTATTGTGCCTTGCCAACCAGAATTAGCTAAGACCTCATTAACAGTTTTAGGCATAGTGATGGAATTAAGGAAAGCAACAAATGACCGAGATGAAGAATATAAATGATCATAAGAGACACAAGAAGAAATAGGATAGGTACAACTTTTTTTACCTTTACGAAGAGCAATAGGTAACAAATGACCGAGATGAAGAACACAAATGATCATAAGAGACAAAAGAAGAAATAGGATAAGCACAACTTCTTTTACCTTTACGAAGAACAATAGGTCAATCATCGTCCAAGGCCGGATCTTGCAAGGAGGGACGTGCTGATATGAATCGAGGACAGGAGGATTTTGAAATATTATTTCCAATTTTTCGCCTCATATACACCCTTCGCAAAGGGGTTGAGTGAGAAACCAACAGGGGTTTGATAAAGGTGGGAGTAGTGTGAGTATATTAATTTTTGAGTTGCACTATCAGGAGGAGTTTCAGGAACAGACTTACATTAATAATATGATGAGTTCATCACATTGTCAGGTTTAAGAATGAAACAACCTCTTTTTAAAACTTGTCAATATGATGAGTTGTCAGGTTTAAGAGTGAAACTCATGTCTAAACTGAGGATGATGCAAGATTTATCCACAGTCGCGTATGGCATACAGCTTATGCATGTGGAGCACTAAGGATGGAGGAGGTGTTGTTCAGAGACAAATGAAACTAAGTGAAAGAACTAGATGCATGAGATGCTAGTTTGACGGTTCAAAAATTGCCATTGTTTGAAGCTTTTGATCCAAAGAATGTAATATTCTAGGTTTCTGGCTTCTGGTTTTAAGTAGCTAAACTGTTGTTTTCACTCTTGTAATGGCTAAACGAATAGACAACATCAACATGCAGTTAAAGAGGCTCTCCGCCCTAAGCTGGGTAAGGGGAGGGCGGGGAGGGGGCTCGTGATAGTACTAATCTTACCCCCACCGAGGCTGTTTTCGAACAGCTAAAAGAATAGACAATTAGACATTCCTCCATAAGGATTAGTCTTTTACATTATAGAACTTATTGATTAGATAAATGAGAGGAGATTCTAAAACAAAGCCCACATATTAAAGGTAGCGTATATAATCATATCTCTGATCAAGACTAGATTATGGCAGGAAACTAACAAACTTCAGCACTATTAGTTTTACTAAGTTAATCTTCTAACCGTCATATTTGGGGTCGTCGAGGAGGGAAGATTTATATCATCTCAAGATCCCTGGACCCATCAGTTGATCTTTTTGGTTCAACAAGATGAACCTCTTGAGGAAGGAGATCATATCTAATGCCAAGTTCTTCAAACATTTTCTTCATCTCTAGAACCAAAGTAGTTCGTCGCCTGTTCTTCTCTGGAAAATCTTGGAAGTTCATTGTATGATTCATGAAAAGAACCATCTTTATCTTGTTCACATTCTCGATCTCTTTGACCACCACGCTATGATTAGGATGCCAATGTTGGGAATTCTTCTCCAGATAGCTGATTGAAAATGTAAAACAGAAAATATTAGGACAATCAAAATTACAGAAAGATGTTTTCGGATCAATAACAAAATCTCGGCTTGAAAAGGAAATGATATGTTTCTGTTATGGCGGTTTTCTGCTAAATATAGGAATTAGTTTGGCCTAATAAGATCAGTATACCACAGTATTCTTTCGCACATCCCCTTTTCTATTGTTCGCCAAATAATCAAAATTAATGAACTAGGAAGTACTCTATTTAGCAGGAAATTACAATCTGAATTGGAAGTAATTTGACAACCATCTTCACATATCCTTTCAACAGGATTATGATGTTAGTCAAATAATTAGAAGGGTAACCACATGGAGTAATAACTAAAGAGGAGCAGAAAGTCATACTTCTTTATCTTATCTTTTAGAGCTCCTATCTTCTCCATAGGCGTCCTGAAATCGATCGAGAACTCCACAGAATCACCCATGTCTGGACTCCTATAGTAGTTGCTGATGGGCTTGGTAGCTAACACTGAATTTGGGTAGTAGATCTTTTCATTATCAAATTTCAGGAAAACTGTTGTTAAGATATTCATCTCTTCAACTATCATCTGAAAATTTAGCATTACATTGCATTCATTAAGTGGAATGAAATGATTAAAAGAACGAAGAAAGACTATAAGAGCAGTAGAAATTACCATAACTCCTCCAACAACACAACGGTCACCTACATCGAAAGGATGCATCACAAACACAAATATAATAGCTTCAAATATAGTCTTGCAAGTGTTCCCAAATATAAAAGCTGCTACAACAAGCTGAGATGAGAAGACTACAAGAACTTTGGTCGTTGCTATTTCCATCAGCAGGAGCCATATGATTACAACTATAATAAAAAGTATAACTGATACTAGCGTGTTCAATTGCTTGACAGCCGTCTTCGTGTCATTTAAAGCATGAGCCAATGCTTTTCGACCATTATAGACCTTAACCTGAAACCAAGTAGATATATAAATAAAAATATTTGGAGATTGATTTGGTCTACTTAAAAGGCTTTTTGTCAAAAGCAACTAAAGGCCTACTTAACAAAGATGGGAAATGAGGCTTAATTCTGAGTAATATTTTTTAGGAAATTGAAGTTCAGGATAAACAACAAGAAAGCTTTTTTGCAAAATGTTCAATATAACTAGAATAGGTTATACACTCACCACCCAGTCTGCTGCAAGCTTTCCGATCAATATGCCCTGTTTCAGCCACATCAATCATGGGGAACACAAGATCAAATCTCTTCTTTTGAGCATAGCCTCAGTAAGTCGCATCACAATGTGATTCTATGGGCACAAAAAAGTTAGGTAAAAGGTATATCAAATACGGAGTAATAAAAATGCACAATCGAACCAATACAATAATATCAACAGTTAGGGTAATAATATTTACAAAACCTTAAAGGCATCTATGTCTCACCTGTTACCATGCTGAGCTACATTTCTGAAGATGTGATAAGCAGCAGCTATGGCTTCCTCTTCATTTGTTATTTCCTTATCTGTCTGTTCATCTTCTCCATCATAAAAGCTGTCACCAAGCTTACTAGAGATGGTAGAGAGCCCAGAGTTAGATACTACGTCCACTAACATCTTCATCGTCCAAGCGGAAACCTTTTCTTGCTTCATCCGATGGAGCTTACTAATGTCAATGACTTCTTTTACCTCCTTTTCTTTTCCATCCTTACCCTTCTTAGTTCTGTTAGACCTCAACCGACTGGTATTGCTATTTGTTCTATCCAACATCTGAGCTGACTCCATAATAGGAGGTCCAGATAGGGTCAGTAAAATATATTGGTGAAAAATGGCTTCTTGAATCCTATCAAAGAATGTGTTGACATGAAAAGAAGAAGCCAACATTTTCAATAGTAAATTTTTCAAGAGCCATAGACAAGCTCCAATTAGCATTGCTACGATTGTCATTGTAATATGATCCAAAATCTGATTAGTAACTCGTGATCGATTTACTCCTCTTTTAAAAACGAACAGCCAAGTGAGAAGAACTAAGCTCAACCAAAGACACAGCCGAACACTCTTCTTCAAACCATGCACAAAGTATACCACTTTCTTCCTCAAGATAAAGTTCAGCTCAATCAACAACACAATAAAACTGACAAACCACCTTGTAAACAACATACCACTAAAAGTTACCATAATCATCAAACACCAACCCCAAAGCTCCAGACCCCAAATCGACCAACGTGTCACCTTGTCAACAGTCAAGCTGACTATGAAACACCCTATAATGCAGAAAGAGACAAACCATTCTACTAATACTCTCAACTTCACCTTCCTGTATTTTAATTTGTTCCTACTACTCACTTTCTTATAGATCTCTTCATCCGCATCTGCTCCACCAGCAACCTGTGGGGATGCCACCAATGGTGTCTTTGGAGTTATTGGCACATTCCTAGTACTTCCCTTCGCCGAAGAACTTCCATCTTTATTCAAGTTAGGTGAAGCCATTCCTAATTAGAGACCCGAGTGTGGGGATTTTCGGAGGTCTGTTATGGCTTGGAGTGTACGTACTATTATCAGGTGAAGGACAACTAGCTGGAACTGCCTTCTGTAATCCTGCTAATGAGTCGACTGAGAATCCCTGAGGACCCTTGGGTTCATGATGTCCATTTTTTAAATCCTTATTCTCCCCACTGTCCTCGATGATTGAAAGAACCACCTCATTTGGTGATGTTTTGCGCTCTATCATACTTATTTCACCGCTTATTTTTGAAGCTTTACCATTTGCATCCATTGATATTTGCTACTTCTTAAAGCTGTTGAAAAAAAATTAACAGATTAACAAAATTTGCCAACCCCAGTAAAACTATGACCCTACCAGCAGGATTTAACTTTTAACATATTCCCCGGCCCATAATTGTTGAACAAAAAGTCCATAGTTACTCACTGCATATAATGTTTTTGAAATGACAATAGTAGTAAAACATTATCCTGGGCAACATTAAACATATACTAACTCTAAAGCATGAACAAATTATCGATAAAATACTTTCCACTAATGAAAGTTTGAGGCTTGTCATTGCTGACGAGTGAGGAATACACACAATCAAAACCACAAAGAAGTTTATAACACATAAGCATGTTATATCTTCATCAATACAAGATATTCACATTTTTGATGGTTTACACACTATAACACCTTAATTGACGCACATAACTTTAATTTTAAGCCGAAAATAAATGCCAGTACTAAATCATATTGAAGATACTATCCATTAACACATACGTATGTAACAAAATATTACCAAATACATATATATAAAGTTATCTGGAGTCAAAATCTAAAAAGATACACATCAACATGTCCCACGCCTTTGAAAAGGCTCCTGAATAGGGTGCAGTTCGTTCGGATAGTATGCACCCTACCCCTGTGACCCAAGGGAGTTTGTTTCCTAGTTGACCCAAGAGTGGTCAAAATAAAAAATGATAAACCATCAAAATCAAAACTTTAATATTTTCACTTTAGGGATTACTATACATATTATTAGCTCATTATCAAAATTTCTTTTCAAACAACCCATTTTCTAACAGCATTAACTAACTCAACTAATCACCTTAACCATTGAACTAAAAATCCAACTACTCACCTTCACCATTTCACTCATTCATACTAAAGGAAAAAAAGAAACCATGCTTAATCAGACAACAACTAAAATTTAACTCAAAACACAATTACTTACAAACATATATGCCTTAGATTTCTTCAAGAAAATGACCCACCAAGCTGAAAACTCAAGACCCTTCAAGCTACAAAAGGCAAAAACAAGAACATTCAAGAAATTAAGGAATAATATTATGCTAAAAAACAACTGAGACAAGTAAAGCACCACCTGTTGCCTAAGCAAAGATGGTTTACTGGAAAAGAAATGCTAACAATTTATTGAAAACAAAGAGATTCTGTTATTAAATTATACTAATATATACTCCGTATTTTGGACATAGATGCTTTCATTGAAAAAAAGATTAGCATTTTAGATTAAATAAATTATGATTTTAAGACAAGAATTCTTCACGAGTAATAAGTCGGTACGTTTCTTGATGTGCAGTCAATTTATTGTACCATATTGCTTATCTTTTTGTCATACTACCTCCAATCCTAGTAACATTTTCATTTTTTAAATGAATTTTTTTATCATCAATTTATTTTGTACTTTTTTGTTGAATCTTATTTTAAAAATGTTTTTATAATATTATTATAATTATTTAGACCAATTTGAACTAAAAAATGTTTCATTAAGTAAGATCGACTATATGAATGTAATTGCGACTACAATCATGTATTTGTTGGCATTTTTCTTTTGTTAACTAAATACTCCGTACATTATAGTGGTGCTTACCAGAAAGAATATCGACCAATATGTGAATTAAAATGAAGTTGTTGGAACGAAAATTTCAGATTTGTTTCCTAATTTGGTTCAAATGCTCAAGGATGGAAAATAAGATCACTATTTTGGGTAACACATGATTTTCGAACCCGACCACGCACTATACATCACTCGCACAAATCCTCAAGTATGTGACGGAGTTCGAGAGGAAATTTATTGACACTAAAATTTCATAACAAATAAATTAAATGTGATAAATCCTAATTTTATAAGATTTAATGTATCAAATTAATGTTGTTCTAATCAAGAAATTCCAAGTAACCAGTATCCCTTAAATGCAATTGTCGCACAAAATTTTGAATCATCCAATCAAAATTCAACATATAAAAATGAGGTCTTAGTGGTATCCTCCAATTAAAACTCGAACATGAAAATTAGGGTTTGAATGACATGAGGACCCCATGTGATGAAAAAGGCAAGAAAATTATTGTTTACGCATACCAAATAAATTATAGACGCCTCATATGACGATAAGATAAAGGAAATTATGGTTTTTTCATACGAAACCCTTTTAGGCTCCTCATATGATAAAAATGATAAGAAAACTAAGGTTTTATCATATAAACCCTTAAAAAGGAGTCCCATAAGAAGCATCCAAAAAGAATCTTTTGAGATTTGTTTCATAACTCACCTTCAATCACATGAAGAGAAAATTTAGGTCTAAAATTGTATAAATAACCCCCAAAAAAAATTTATTGAAAATTTTACAACATTAAAAAGATCAAATTCTCTCAAGAAATCAGAGAAGCATTCCCCCTAACCGGCAATTTTTGAATTATCCATCCAATATGATTCATATACTGAATAGCCAAATATCAAATTTTTGAAAATTTCAAAAGCTTATGAGTTGAATCTTTGAACATTCGAATCTTCAAACAATAATCAAGAACAAGTTGTTGAAGCATCATCAAGAATTTTGACCAGCTCTCAGAAGCCAAGTTCGAAGTTCAAGTCATCATCCAAAGGCCCTCGAATCCAAGTGTATGAACCAAAAAGGCACAAGAAATCATCCCTTTAAGACATCCAAGTGAAGTTCAAAATCAAGGTTCTCAAGTCTTTGAACGAAAACTCAAATTAGGATCAAGAATAAGGTATTGAATGAAAACACGGGTGTGTGGACCTTCCCTCTAGACATCAATGTTGTTGAAGCCCTTGAACCGAAGCTCTCATGTGTGTGGTAATCATCCCTTGCAAATATCCAAACGAGTTCAAGATCAAGTTGATAAACCTTTGAAGTCAAACTCGAGTACGATCAGTAAAAGTTGTTGAAGTCTTTGACCATCTACAAATTTGATCAAGTATCTAAAGAAGGGGCAAAATCCAAGTTACAACATTCAAGAAGGAACTACAAAAGGCCATTGAATCAAGTGCAACCCAAATCAAGCCTCCAAAGACCAAATCTTCGAGCATTCAATAAATCAAGCTCAAAAATAGCTACAAAGGCCATGGAATAAATATCCAAGTCGAGTTCAAGACAAAGTTACTTAAGTCCTTGAACTCATATCCAAGTCAGGCTGGAGACTCAGACGACGCCAAAAACCTTTATTCCAATTATAATAAGTAGGAGAAATCTAAATTGAAAGTGGAACAAGATTGTTAGATTAAATTTATTTATTATACACAAAATTTCCTGTAATTATATTTTCAAATTATTCCAGCAATAATTTCACTCATTACATGGAGTGACTTGATTGTCCTCGGGTTGTCACACCAGTTATTGCAAATTCTGTGCAAGGATAATACTTCCAATTGTATTCAAACTTCTTCCCGCTCAATCAATAAGACCAACTACAATTTAACAATCACCTACTACTATATGCAACAATACCAGTACTCCGTTTCAATTTTATTGAGTTGAAACTTGAATGCGAAATAATTACTTGTATTACTAGAGTATGTTTCAATTTAACTAGGATGCAAAGTGACATGATATATAACTTCAACTATTTAATATGTAATTTTGAGGTTAGTTCTTACACTAATGCCATCCACATCAATGAAATGGTTCAGTTAGGACCACTACTAATAGTCTAGTGGGACATTGGGTAGTATAGATCACTGCATGTCTTTCGATCTAAAGTTGAGTCCATTCAAATCTTCTATCATTAGTCCCAATACTTGAGATTCGAAAAAGCATCATCAAGTAAATTTCCATACAATCTTAATACTCAGTATATTAGTGGCACCCTTTACTTTAATTCATCCATCCCTTTTCATCGTGTGACTACTCCAGGACTGCCAGATTAGGATCGCTGTTTTTTGAACTTTAACATTCTTTTTTGTTTGGTGATTTTTGCATCAAGAAAAACTTTGACCATCATATAGCTGGAATTGGAAGATTGAAATTTTGGGTCCACCTTTGTGTTCTATAATTTTTTTTTACCAAAGAAATACTACGGAGTATAATTTTTGCACCATATATTCATTCAAATCAAATCGAAATTACAAATGATGTTAATAATTAGTGACGGTATAATCAAAATTACAAATGATGTTAATAATTAGTGACGGTCTAATAGTCTTGTGGTCACGAAATTTACTTGCAATGATGAGGTTTCCGATTTGAATTCTTATAATGATAAAGGTATGAATTTTTTTAAAAAAAAGCTAGATGTCAACATATAAGCCTAACTCGTTACCATCCCTAATTGTCAAGAAGAAAAGTAACATGTTAACTAGACATTGTTATATTCTAGACTTGCATTCTTAGCCTTTAAAGATTAGGAGAATATCCAAGAAAAGAATCAAAATAAGGAGAAGAAAGAAATCTTCGAATCCGATTAAAGCATACGTTTGATAATTTTGAGGGAATGCAAGCATACAAAGAGATCAAAATCCAAAACAAATGGCACTTTTCTTGGTCATAGGGATTTGTAGTCTTTGATGCTAGCACCATTTTGAAGCAACAACGTCCAGAAGGCAAGCCACTAATATGTCTCTACTTCCAAAGAAGAACAATCAAGTTGAGATATATGCTGTTGTACAAAAGCAAAAGCAATTGCTTTCCCTGTTCCCGTTGCGACGATCTGCCTTTCTCTTTATTTATACACCATGCAATAGGTGTTTATAAAATACGAGACCCAAAATGTTTGATAGTTCGACTTTGACATCATGTATATTTTATACTTATCACACACACACATATATCATTCGTTATTATATATATACAAATTTTATATGACAACATCCTTTTCAAGATTACGTAAAACTCAAAATTTTCTTGAAATATATATTCTCGTATGAATATAATTAATACGAGTTTTTATCAACACCGACAATACACATTTTGCTTCTCATTTCCATCTAGCATCTTTTATCCATTCTCTTCCACTCCCATCCTCTCTTTATTTGCCTATGTTTCATCAAGAAACTATCATTCTCTTACAAACTTGGGATCTTCCCAATCAACACACCTTCTCTTGTCTTTCCACACCTTATCTTTTGTTCACATCGCTCTTTTCCCTTTTTCTTTATTTGTCTACTTTATTTTCACTCCCTCACTCGAAACTATCCCAAAGCCTCGTCTCTTAAACATTATTAGGAGAGATTATGGTTAGGTTGGTTTGTTATTGGAATATTATTTAAGATAATATTTCAAACTTCAATTTGACCCTTATTATCTCCACTTGTATTACGTTGGATGTACACGAAAACATTATTGTTTGTGATGCTTTTATTAAATGATTTCCTAAATAATGTTAAGACCTACTTCTAAATATAAGCAAGCGTAGAATCTTATATATTTACTTGTAATAATCAATCATACTTACTTCTAATTAATTAAAGGCTAAAATTCATCCTACCCCTTGAACTTTTAAAAAGTGGTCGAAATAGACACTCAATTTTTTAATAGATCAGTTTGCCCCCGAACTTATTTATAGGTCAGTTTGCTCCTTGAAGTTACTTTTATAAATCAAATTGCCTACTGCCATCAATGTTTAACAAGGGCAAATAAGGTATTACACAAATATTAGATCTTTGGGGTGGATTTATAAATAAAGAATGAATTTGGATCAATTTTAATAAACTAAGAAAATAAATTAAAAATTTAAAAATAAATCCCACCTCATCGTCTTCCTTATGTTGAACTATGTGCTCGCATTTTGTCATGATGACATTAAACATCGATTTACTATCTAACATATGAATTAAATGTTTTTGGCGTAGTCATGTTAGAAAGATGTTCATGAGGATTTCAAATGATATACTTATTTATAAAGCACACATCATTTATTATCGGTAAGCCAAGATCTTCGTTAACGACAGTCTAATCTGATTCAAAGAAGAAGAGATTCAAGAGCGTTAAAGGACAAAGGTAAAGTTAGCTTCCAATAATAGTTTAAAGTTTCTTGAATAATCTTAGTCAAGCTCTTATTTTATATATTTTTTCTGGAATCATTCTCGACAAAAATTGTTGTTTCCAAAGTTTTAAGATGTTTTGTCAAAATGAAATATTTTAAAATATTAATATTCATAAAATAGGCTCGAGACACATAAAGTGTTTCAAAGATATTTCAACTCTTTTGAATCAAGTAACGTGAGTTATAACTGCTCTGTGATATTTAGTTTTTAAATCGTGATCGCTGTCAGCTCGTCACTAATCGGCCTTTGCCGATTGAAAGCACTGACGGGCCGAACATAAACTTCTCCCAAAATCACTAAGTTAAATGATTTCCGATCGCCCTTAATCAAATGTAGGGAATGGAAGCCGAGCTCAATTTTGTGGGCTGATTAAAGAAGATCATGTACGCTTCAGCCAAGTGTCATATGCTGTTTAATAAGCCAGTAGATTCCTGAAAATAACATGCCCACGAGTAGCGGCCTTCTTACTCGTAAGTGAACTCGATTATGTGATTGATTAACGGTGATTGTTAATCGCTTCTAGTGTGTCGCCGGGTTGTCAAGTTTCAAGGTTGCTGATCTTGAACTCTCGGCTTTTGCCTTTCCTCGAGGTCGCCGAGAGTTCTCGAGTAGTCAGCTAGAAAGGAAGCAGCTGGTTCAAATAAGCTACTGACGGTATATATTGAAGTTGTTTGTTTGTACGCCACGAAAGTATTGAACTCAGATAATATATACAAGGTTACATTTCAAGGTTGAAAAGTTTCAGGATCGAGACTGTGTTTGTTGCTCGTTAAACAACGTTATTTAGCCAGACTTATTTCCCTACTCTTTTCTTTATTGTTCATATTATTTATATACTAGAATTGCTAGGATTCTATTATATGATTGATTGTGATATTAATTATCTATGATTGAATATATTTCATTATAAAGTAAAGATTATCTATGTTTCTATTTGTGTATTTGATTTGATAAATTAAAGTAAGTTGTTTATCTTTCGAATCATGTTGTTTGATTGATATACATTTATAATTGTGTTTCATAAATCAAATCAAACATTGTTTAAAGAGAATTTTAGACTATTACACATTTGTTTTACAAATTGCTAAATATTATTTTTATGAAATTTATATTAAAATTTTTACAAGACAAAAGAATCAATACCTCTTCAACCTTATTTTACCCTCGAAGCTATCGCATAAGTCTAACACTTACACCTCTCTTAGCAACTCAAACCCCACCTTAGCCGACATAACCACCAACCTGTAGATATCTCAAAATCGATATCCAATTCCTGCTGATTCTCCCATTCGCACTATATAATTTATCAATCAATACCAAAAAAAGTAAGAATAGTTCTCATGCAGAACATCATAGTTGAACAAACACAGTTGGAAGCATCACATGTTTATTTACTTTGAATCTAATCAATGTCACAAAAGTAAGTTATAACTCAAACCAAAAAACTGGTGTGACTAGTAGTTATGAACCTGAAGAGCATCATAATCTGGAGCAACTCTGGATTGGTTGAATTCACATCTCCTTCAACCAAAAAATCCTGGTTGCCATCTTCACCATTTCTTATATGTTAAAGTCTTGGAAGCTCACCAATTATAAATTCTTCAATATACCTAATTTGGATTCAGTTTCTTCTCTGTTTTTCGCTTCAATTTCATCTCTAATTTGAGCTTCATTTTATTCTCCAATCTTGGCTTCAACTATAATCGCATGTGATTTTGACTGGAGAGAGGGGGAGATGATGGTAGTGATAGAATTGGTGAAAGGGAGGAAGAATATGAGGTTTTGTTCTTTGGGGGAGGGGAGGAAGACGATGGGGGTGAGGGTTTGTTTTTTATTTTCAATTCATTTTGTTAGTTTATTGAAAAGTGACCCAAATTCATTCTTTATTTAAAAGTCCACCTCAAAGCTCTTATATTTGTATCAAAGCATCTAACCCAATGATATCTGTCAGAATCTTCTCTAGAAGAGCTCACATGTTCAAATTGTCTAAGAGGATTATATCTGTTCAATTTGCAGGCGTGTTTCTCCACAAACAAAAATTCATCGCTAATTAACAAAAAAAAGCTCTTATATTTATATAATTCTTGATTTGCCCTTGTTCAAGGGGCAAATTGACCTATAAATAAGTTTAAGGGGCAAATTGACCTATAAACAAGTTTAAGGGGGCAAATTGTCTTATTAAAAAGTTGAATGTTATTTTGATCACTTATTAAAAATTCAGGGTGTCGGATGAATTTTAGCCTTAATTAAGGCTAATTAAATAATATATGTGACATTTTTCTTGCAAGTGTTCGTTTATCACATAATATGGTAGATGGTTCTCTACAATAATATTTGATATCATCATGCCACTAGCTTTGAAAACATGATTAATTAAAATGAAATAAAAATCACAAGGCTAGGGGAAAGCATAACTCAAAATATCTATTAATTAGTAATTAATTGGAAAAAACATTTAGTAGCAAGCAAAATAAAGACTAAGAATTAATTAAACCTTTAAACCACTAGCAATAGCTTGATTTCTATCTAGATGAGTAGTCTCATAGACAGGAAGTTCTTCATAAAATCTATTGTTTCCAAACACCTTAAGATGATCAATCTCAAACAAATCAGAACTTGAATCACTAACACGTTCAACGTCTTCATCTTCAAAATCATTATCTTTTTCTTGATCCTTCCACTCTTTAAGAAAAACATCTTTTGAAGCTTCTTGATCAATGTACTTATTCCTTTCAAGAACATGCAACTTCAATGTCTTCGAACCAGAGACGGAACCATAATTTTTATGAGATGCAGGTTGTCTCTTGAATCTATCTAATTTGTCATCATATGTTGATTTATGCCCACTAACTGGATACAAATGAACCGTTTTTCTAACCCCAAAATCATCACATTTCCTCATTGAATTTGGGACACTTTTTGTGATACAACATCTTGAAAATGATGAAGTAGCTGATGAGCAAGTTGATGCTTTTGAAGCTGTTGGTTTCCATTTTTCCTCATGTATTCCTTCTTCTTTGCTATGTTTAACATTTCCAGAAGCAAAAAGAGAAGAGATGAAGCTTGTAAGACGTCCACCAGGGGAAATGGGTTGCTTCACTTTCTTGAAATTGTTGTACATTTTGAGAGCTCTTGATTTTGACTTCATTAAATTATCTTCCATTTCATTGCCACTCATTTGTTGACTAGTATTGTTGTTCTTGGAGTATGACCTTGCTGAAAAACATGAAATTATGGTTCTTGATTTTGTTGATGAGTCATAGAATAGCTCTAGATCTGATGAAGAGAGCCCACCAGAGCTTGAATCTGAAGAACTTGAAGAGCTTGTACTAAAAAACATTGGATCATTGTAAAATTCTTGTAAAGATGAGATATTTCTTAGTGAAGAAACTTTTTCATTGATTTTTTGCTCCATGAATTTCTCCATCAAACAAGCCCTTTTAAGACTTGCCATTTCTTCAACTTTTTTTATATTGCTAGTTGCCTTCATTTTGACATTACCAACATCATTGTTGGGTTTTCTTGTGGATTGGTTTTTGAAAGGCTTGACTTCAAAGGGATTTTGTTCATTTCCATCTATGGATGAGTTGAAGATTTCATCAAGAAGGGTGGAAGAAAAAGATGGATTTTTGGGATGTTTTCTTTGTTTCACTTCCCTTAACGATTTTTCTTTTTCCCAACTACTATACATCATCTTTCAATAAGAATTTTGACAATGAATTTTGGGATTTAAAGGTGTGAAGAAAAGTGGTATGAAGATGATTACAAATGAAGGTTTTATTGAGGATTATAATGGAGCAAACGATATGGGGAAAAAAGAGGAAATAAACTAATAAAATATGATATGAGAGCAAAGTGATACTATTTGATTTGGCTTGAAGATGAATGAAGACTGATGCTCGCTAGCTTATAAAAGGAGAGATATGCGCGTGCATGCTCACATCTTAATTATTGTTGATATTGGTTTGATAAGTGATTGTTTCACTTTATTAATCGATCATGTCATTCCACTTATAATGTAAAAGTGAATTTAAAAACAAAAATATAAAATGTCGTTATCAAAATTTGAAATATAAAAATTATTAACCATTCCTTGTTGACCACCACATATTGACATCTATTTATTTCATTTCCCTTACCAAAGAGATTGTTACAATTTATCAATAAAAATAGCTTGAATTGGCTAATATGGAATCTTGAAATCAAGTACAGAGTACACAGTCCGGATATCAAGTTGGGTACTAAGGGTTCCGACCTATCACTCGAATATGTTATCATTTGATGTATTCGTATTTTCTGAGTATAATGCGCTAATACTTTTCAAATTAGAACTACTAGGAATAAATGTCTGGCGAGTAGATATTTTTCTGCTCAACCGATTCAACCCGGGTCAAGTACCGCCGGATCGAATGCCCGAACACTAATTGTGTGCGAATCCTCTTTGGCGGATTGTCTCACGGAGATATCCGCCGCACTGAAAAGCGTCACCACACTCCGACGCCTAAGTCAAGAACGGGAAGCGTAATATTTATGCGCGGATATACAAAAAGCATTACCTCTTACGTAATGCATGAGATATATATATAAGACAAAAGAAGGATTGTAAAATTTATGAGTGTCATGCACCGCCAAATCTACTTTCTATCGGGTATAACGGGTCAAAAACCTTTAATCTCCTCAAGGCCGGGCCCGGCTCAGACGACGACGGCTACAATTCTGCGCCATAAATGGTCACATAATCATTTCACTATTTATTGATAGTTGTAGCCACGGTACGAGTAATATTATTTAAATGTTCTTTTTTTCCTCGGGAGTATTCGCCGGTAAACGCCCCTTCCATCAAAGGATCCGCCGAGGAATTTCGTGAAAGAGCTACGATAAGTATCATGAATGGCTTCCCCATCATTAGTCAATTATTATTCCCTTCGTCAGACTTAACACGATTACTTTCGCTTGCCCAATTCTTGGAATCGGCCATGGTCCATCTCACTCTTCTATAAAAGATTAGACAGTCTCAGATTTCTTTTCCATTTCTTATCAGATTTCCAACTTTTCAAATTCTCAATTTCTTCTCACTCTCAGAACTCCTCAAAAACCGTTCATCTTCTTCAATCCAACCTTCTCGCTCTAACTCGCATTTTAGGTTCGAGTTGCTCTTGGCAGCGGATCGATTCTTGTTTGCGGCTTATCAGTCTGCATAACCTCGTATTTCACGTCCCAAAAGATTGCCCACTTTCTCCCTCGTTGTTCGAAGCTTTGTCCCAAAAAGGCTGTCCACTTTCTCCCTTGAACTCTCAACTTTCTCAAGGTTTAACTCTTCAAATTCCTCTTTTTATTTATTATCACGTTTACAATTTTGTTGTCATAAGATACTCCGTCCCATTGTCAATCAGCACCTCTTTTCAAGAATGGCCTGTATGAATCTTCAAGCGACACTTTCGCCGATCCGCGGGAATTCTCCGGTGACCATCATACGCGACTACTCTTACCTGTGCACGAGTATATACATCTCAAGCAAGCGCTGAGATTAATTATGGAGACTTGTTATTCACCCCTAATCAAGATCCGTTCGCTCAATCTCGACGCGAAACAAGAAAGCATTTACGGCGATGTCTTCAATCTAAATAGATGAATATCCCGCAAACCATATTGCCTCCATGTTGGAGAACGTGAGTCAAGAGATAAATACGAAGTTCCTACCCAACTGGGTTGAGCCCAAGTATCGTAGTCGGCGGGTGAACAAGTAGACTCTTAACGACCTTCCTCTTATATTACCAAATCGCTCTGCCCTCATAGATTCGGCAACTATGGGATATTAAAGAATATTTTTCAATCCCATATGATTTGAAATTAGGTTCCGTAGGTAGGCGTAGTGAATAATAACATTTATAATAAACTAAAAAGAGCATCGGGGCGGGTTGTCCTCAAGTAACCTGCTTTTTAGAAGCCTTTACGTTCGGGATGCGCCTCCCTTTTAGCATGTTTGTAAACGACTTGTTAGAGCATATAAATAGGCACCAGATGCTCCATCCACCGAGCGGCTAAACATTGCCATTTTCCAAGTCATACAGAAGATGTACCTAATACAAAGAACTCTCCTTTATTCGCGCCTCTTTACAACCAAACACAAACCGCATGACACTTCATGAAGGTAAAAAGGAGGTGGTCGACATAAGAACTTCTTAGCCGGTCCTCGCCCCAATAAGGTTGGCTCCAGTAGATTCAATGGGCAGTGGTTCTTCATTCGGGGAGGTATAGGACCAAATGTTCCCATCCGACTACCGCTGAATTTAAGTGAGTTTCTCTTCAAGAGATTCCACTTTTATAAAGAGTCAAGCGCCTGTATTAGTATCTCGCGAAACCTCCTGTAATGCCTATCATAAGCAGAGCGCTAATCACATGGTCCGATCTACGATAAGATGTATAATCCATACAACAATCCTCCAGTTTCTTGGGATATATATCTTTGTATTTGCCCTTTTAATATGCTTTTACCCTTGGTTTGCCTTGTTCTAAATTTCTTTTATTTATTTTACCTACTGCTTGGAGAATCTGCTTAAGGCAAGAGATTCCACCAAGTGGTGGCGGTTGTTCGCACAAATGGCTACCCTGCTTAGTGCTCAACTATTGATTCGCAAGCCATCGGGCTCCCGGCGCAACTCGCACCCTCTTTATCTTCCCCTTCAAAAGGACTTCTATTTCTCGATGTATCCACCGTGCTTCTAAGTTAAGGCCAAAATAGACTGACGCGACAACTTCTCCTTCCTCCAAATTCCCCAGATTGGCCCAATCAAATCATTTCCTTGGATGACGAGTTAACCGCATCTGCTCAAGAGGCTTAGCGGAGTACGTAAAGAAAAGCCGCCTCCCTCTGTAAGGCCTCTAAGGCCATCCTTCCCTTCTCGACTGCACAAGCTCAAAAAGCACTAAGGCAAAGGCGCCGCTCCGCCGGGCGGTCCTCTGATCATAACGCCCGGTTACATGAAGGCTCCCTATACTCTTCTGAATAGACTACCACTCGAAGAGGGTCATCTCTGGAATAAACGAATAGAGGCTTTTCATGTGGTTCATCCTCTTCTCTCGGCTGAGAAAGGACGAAAGCACCCTTCCAGCGATCCCATGGACGCTTTTGCCTTTATCTTCTATTTTATACGATAGCGTACTTTTGCTTAACTTCTTTGTATATTCCCTGCCGTGATGATCTCATTCCGTGTTCTATTCTTGTAGGCTCTCAATGCTAACTATGCCTACACTCGCCGTGAGGTTATGAGGGAGGTTTCATCTGAGAAAATGCAAGCTGAATTGAAGTCGCCGTGCATTTTCAATGGTAGTGGTGAAGAGCTAAACAACGCCAATGCATTTAATTATCCTGAGTGGTGCCAGCCATGTCATAAATTAAAGGAGAGGAGAAACAAACGATGGATCTTGACTATGTGAAGAGTACAACACCGTAGAAGAGACTTCATGAGGATTCATTTTACCGGGCCGACACAGGCGTAAAATTATGAGAGTTTAACGCAAACTATCAATTATGATAATTCTCCTCGTGATCCATGTAAAGCATATGGCCGATATAGTATATAGGTCTTTGTACTCCATCCGCCTCGCACAAACATATCATGCAGCCCTCACCACTCGCTTAAGTATACAGAATCCTTCTCCTTCTTTCAAGTAGCAGTCAAGCGATCCCAAATATTAAGAGCCTAAGTCTCTAAAGCCTTATCAGATTCGGCCATCCCACCGAACTGCTTGTTGACGCCTTCCATAAGTTCTTGAAGAAAGGAAGGTTCCGCTTCCAGATTTTGAAATAAATCTCACTTAGAAAGCAGCCTGACATCTCACACTGAATATCTTTATAACTGCTTGGCGGCTTCATCCAGAATAACGCCTTTAATCTTATCTATGTTGTCTAATTCTCTCTATTTATCATGGTGAACTCAAAAACTTCCAAACATTATCTAAATGAACACTTCTTGGGATTAAGTTTGAATGTTATCCTCAACCGGTTGGAAGGTTTCTTTTGAGGTTCTACAAGTGTTCGCTTTATTTGCTCTCACCAACATATCATCCATATATTTTCATGTTCCGCCTAATCAAGGGTTCTAAAATGGTGGGCAAACCATCTCACCGACATGTGGCTCATGCATTTTTAACCCGAATGACACGACCCCTCCAACAAAGAGGCTATATTCGTTATAAAAGCCGGCTCTTTTCCTCATCCCTGTGAAACATGATTTCAAGTAATTCTCTAAGGCATCCATGAACAAGAATTATGCCCCGCACTACTATCGACCAATCGTCCCAAGCACGTACGTAAGCCTGGGTACGCCTTTGTTTAAATTTGTGAAATGGTGCACATTCGCCATTTGTTATTTGGCTTCCTGACCAGCACGACGTTTGCTATCCAACTTGGAAATTATAATTGCGAATGGCTCCAGCCTTTCAAAGAATTGACGACTTTCTTCTTATCATGTGTTCTCTTCACTTAATGCTTTTCCTACTGCTTGATTGATGAACAGGAGTCAACATGGCATGAATACATCAGGTCCACACCCGACATGTCTTCTGTTCCCCATGCAAAGACATCTTCGAATTCTCGGATCAAGTCGATCAGTTGAGATGTATGTTGTTTCTCCAAGTTTGTGCCTCTATTCGAAAGTCTTACTGATCCTTTTCCGTGAACGAAGACATCTGACCTCCTACGTGGAATTGCTTTTCCCAAGTCCTCTTTCTCTTTGGGGGAATTGTCTTCCCCTTTATCTGTCATTGTATTCACCTCACTGTTACTCCCACCTTGTGCCTGACTCCGATTCACCGGTTTAAGTGGGTGGCGCTGATGCCTGAGCAAAGCAATACCTCGTGCTCGCTTTCTCGAACCTCCCACTCATTCACCTATGCCGCCGGCTGTCGGGAACTTCAGCCGGCAATGGAGATACTATGGCATTTAGAGGTCAAGTAAGATAGGTCTCCTATCACCCATTGTATGATGAATCAGGTATATCTACCACTGTAAATTGCGCAAGCCCTTTCCCATCATTACCCATAACCTTGCGATTCCCAAAGGATATACGGAATGTCCCGTGAACTGTTAAGGTATTCGCATAAAGCTCTATTATGCTCCTAAGTGCAAGTTGAGTTTGTTGGGAATGTACTGGTGATAAATAATATCCGAGCTCATATCTACCAAAGATTCGCTTCCACCACAGAATGGCTATCTTCGTGCAATCATGCGGGATCACAAGCGAGGCATCTCCGCCTTGGCAATTGCAGATCCGTGAATGTTATCGCCTCGTGCTAACCCGGCAGTGCACCACTCCGTAAACTTCCCTCCTAGCATTCTTCTTCCTCGTGATTCCCCGGGAATCACCTCTTCCATGAATCGGCCCACGAATAAGGGCTTACATGTCCCATCGTGAGTTCTCTCACTGGCCCGTTTTTGCTTGTCTGTTCGTGGACGAGTAAGGACTTTTGGTCGCCTATAGGTGTTATTCGTGATCGGCCTCTTCCGCCTGGCGGGGTGGATAAATAAGCGGATTGTAACTGCGCCCCTAAGTGCTTTTATGCTCCCCTATCCTCAGAATCGGGGGCGGTATATCGACGCCTGGCTGAGCTTCCCAACTATTTTAAACCTGCTGGGAGCTCAAAAGCGCCCAACCTATCTCGAGAATGACATTTTGGTTATTGGGCACTGGGGCGACATCGCGTAAAACGTTAGCCGCCATAAACTTCGAAAGTATCAAACCGCTGTGATAAATTGCACAACGGGGTTACTTGGTGTACCACCGGCACTCGACGAGCCATTCGGGATTGACGGCAGATCACGGGTGGTAGTTTTCGCCTCATGTCAATAATACATGACTTCTTTATTGTCCGTAGCTGCGGAATAATATCCGTTACGTTGATGTGCTCCGCACGGCTGGGATCATGATAAATAGAATAGCAGAAATAACCATGCGAGATCGCTGTATCGCTGGGCGGCTGGCCAGTAGGCCAGAAGGCTACATAGTTTCGTAAGGGTCAGCGACAATAATGTAAATAGCGGCTAAATAATGATTTTTGAGTTCCGCCGCTATAGACCGCTAAACGCTATTCACAACTTTGATCGTGGCGCGATCTTGCGCACTTCAAGGCTCCTATGCTACTGCTCATGTATCCGCCTTGTATTATGGCTCAATGCTGCTGGTAATGGATTTCACGCTTCCCTTGGTACAAGCTGCTGGGCGATCTTGTCAGTGGGTTCAGAGATATTTTGATTGTCCATATGGCATCAATTAATCAACTTAAGGCATACGCCTAATCGATGTATTTCCTCCGTGATTTTCGGAGTACAATCCGCGATATTTCAAATTAGAACTACCGAATAAATGTCCGACCTAGCAGATATCCTTCGCCTGGGAACCGGATTCAACATGGTCAAGTACCGCTGGATTGAATGCCTGGACGCACTGCGCGACAACCTCTTCTACTGGGATTGCTCTACGTTGTATGATCCGTCAGACTGAAAGTCACAAAGTGACGTACGACCACAAAGACTCGACGAAAACAAGAACTGCGATATTTATGCCGGATAAGACAAAAAGCATTAACTCTATGTAGTTAGTGGATATATATCCGTGAGTGAGTACCAGAGGAAATGACTGCACTGGTAGGAGTCATGCACGCCACGCTTCTACTTTCTATCATGTATAACGGGCTACACTTCTAGGTCATAACCGGTCACATTACTATCAGAGTAATCTTACCATAGTTGAGAACGTTACGGCTTCATTAATTTTCATGTATACTAAATTTGAATGTAAAATGGCAATAATATCACTAAATGCACTCATTGTATTGGTGATACAATCGAAAAAAAAAAAGCTCGCACTAAAATTATTCTACGACTTAATTAACGCGACCAAAATTGCTAAACAAATTAATACAAATTCAAGAAAGTTAAAACAAAGCCTTTTATAATTGATACTAATAATTTTTCGGTAGTTCTAAGATATTATCTAAAACGACGTTGCTAAAGAAACGAGTATAATGGTATAATTTGTATTTTTAACCATTAATTAACAAAACTTAACGAACCGTAACTTTCAACATGGGCGAAGTTAAGGGTGCCACGCTCTAAAAGCAATGTCCCGAATAGCTCTCGAACTTAATCCAAGAGTTCCATGTGTTCATGTTCGGTCGTTCAGATCCCAGTTCGAGTACTAAGGGTCCCAAACTGGCACCCGAACTCTCGGTGAATTATGGACTCACTTTCATTTCATTTTTTTATTCAAAACTTCAATTTTAAATGACACAAAGTCAGAATATATGTCCCATTTTAAATAATTTTACTACTCCCTCCTTCTTAAAAGTCGTTCACTTTGCTTTTTAAATGAGTAAAATTAATAAATTTTGATATCTTAATTCACTCATACAAGTTTGATCTGAATCAAAATTATAATTTTAATAGTAAAGTTTGGTGAAAAGACTAAATTATAATTTTAGTAGTAAATAAATACATCAAAATGAAAAAATAGGCAATCTTTTAGCGATGGAGAGAGTATTAATACGATAATTTCAATTCAAATTAATATTTTCCGTCAATTAAGATAGAAGAATTTGTTAATTTGGATAACTAAAAATCAAATTGGACAATTATTTTGGGTTGAAAAGCTTATTATAATTTTTTCACTTAATCCTAATAATATAAGATGATTTTTATTCATAACAGTACAAGTTAAACGGAATAAATAAAAATAAAAATGGTTTTACTCTTAATTACTTCCGATAATTTATTATGCCAAATAACCATAAATTTATTTTTATTCACCTTGCTACTCAAGAAATGAGATGAATTAGGAAACAAAATACAACTAGCATCCAATACTATAATCAATGAACTAATCACATTCCAACTAAAATATCCTCAATTTTTGCCGCCATTGCACATTATAAATAACTCATCATAGTTATATTTCATCATATTGCAAATTTGCAATAATATTCAATCTTCCTCAATTGTTCAAGAAAACACAAAACAAATTCTCATAGCTCTGTTCCACAAAATCTTAAAAAACTTTAAAAAAAAACTCTAAAACAATATGAATATGATGATGAAAAATACTCAAGATGGTATGATCTTCAACAGAAAATATCAAACATGGTCAAGAATGTAACAACCTCAAACATGCAAGAAACAACCAAAGCCTTGTTTCTTGAAGAAAGAATTCTGTATAGCAATTCTTGAAACATCAATTGAATCCCCTGAGTCCATCCCTCAATTGGCTTCATTGGTCGCTTCAATCAATGCAAGAATACCAGAAATCGGTTTCGTCCTCCTTAAACGTCTAGTCCATGAGCTACGTGTTACATCTGAGCCTAGACACATACATGTGTTACATATTCTATCACAACTTCTTGGTTGTCTTATTAATCAAAGAGTTGTTTATGATATTTTGGCTACTCAATTTTTGTTGGTTTTGTTGAAAAAGCCTGAAGATGAAGAACGCATTGAAGTTGCAATCAATTTCCTATTGGAATGTGGCTATACTCTTTTGGACAATTCACCTACACTCCTGGATTATGTTTTTGAGAGGTTGGTTGAGATTTACAACTCGAGGGAGGTTCGCAATATTTCCAGCCGTTTGATAGAGAGCATGTTTATTATCAAAAGAGATTGTTTTTCAGGATTCGAAATTCGGAGTCCTGCGTTGGAAGATCAGTTTATACATGAAATTCCACTTGATTATCATAGTGATCATGAGTCATTGTTGGATGTTTTGAAGGCTAATCTTGGTTTTCTTGAAAATATAAATCTTGGTACAGAAAAGTCCCTGAAGAATGTTCTACATTGTGATTGGGAAGTAGTGAAAAATAATAAGCTTTGTGGATAGATAGAAGAAGACATTTCTACGGAGGAATCAGTAGGTTCTTCTGACATTGGTGATGATGATGAGGACGTTTGTAGTCACTGATGTATTAAGTTTTTGTCATATAAGCTAATGGTTAATGTGAATTCTTGATTTTTATTGATCTGTTTAATAATTTTAATTTGGTACTTCTATTTTTCTTGAAACAATTATCACTTGCACAGCCATGCAGAGTTTTGTAGCCTTGTCAAAAAATGAGTATGAATCGAAGTACTGAACTAAGTTTTTAATCAGTTATATCAAACACTCACTTTAATCCTCCATCCTAGCTTCCATAATTCATTCATACTATTGCAGCTAGCATCTCACAAAATCGGCTGCATTCAAAAAGATATAAATGAGTTAAGAGTTTTAGCGCTTAACGGATGTATTCATTTTTATGAGTCTTATAATTTTCAGGTTGTTTCGAATATCAAACAATAACTTTTATTCCATTTTCACTCCATAATCAATCAAAAAGCGTGAATCGCTCTGGCTCACTCCATGTGACTATAAAGGAGAGGGATGGGGCAATCCAACTGTACAGCACTACCTACATCTAATAACCAGTTGTCAACAAGTCTAGCCAATCTTGCATCAGACATTCTACCGCTATATTATCTAATGATTAATTACCTATTACTTCGGTATCGCGCAAGATATCCTACCGAGTCTGACTCGCTAACGAGTTTCCACTCTAATATTTTGGATCCAATAGAGAGCGGATATGAGTATTGGCAATAACCTACAACTCCACTCTTCAACCCCCTCCACCACCCCCACCCCCAGCCAACCACCACCACCACCACCACCACCACCAATGTCCACCTCCGCCGCTGCCACCACCACCACCACCACCTCCCATCCCTACTCTCAGACAATCTCAAATTAATCCCAACCATAACCACCCTCCTCCACACCCTAAATCCCACCCCACCCCACCTCCTCTACCCCTCAACCCACCCCCCACCCCCCTCCACCCCTTCATCCCCACCTCACGCCACCCCTCCTCATCCAAACCATCAAAACCCTTCATTCTCCATACCACTCCCTCTTCTTCTTCAACTTTGCCTCCTCTTACATACCCCTAAATCAAGAATGCTTCATTACTATCGCAGACCACTTACTTAAGCACAAGAAATTTGTATTAGCTAAAGAATTACTTGAAAAATATGGTAAAAATTCGGACTTTTTTGTGGGGAAGTTTATTAAGATGCATGGTGACTTGGGTCAAATTCGTTCTGCTGTGAAATTGTTGAATAAGATCAAGAAAAGGGAATTTGGGTTTTGTTTGTTTTCATATAATGCATTGTTGGGTGTTTTGGTTAAGCATGATAGGGTTTTTCTGGCTTGGGGGTTTTTTGGTGTGATGATTAAGGAAGGTGTTGTGAAACCCGATGTTTCCAGTTATACGACGATGATTAAGGGGTTTTGTAGAGTGGGGTTGGTTGGGTTTGCTAAGAAGGTGTTTGATAAAATGGAGTGTGACAAGAATTTGGTTTGTTATAATACTATGATTAATGGGTTTGTCAAAAGGGGGTTGATGGTATGTGCAATGAAGGTTGTTGGGGAAATGCTTGAACGAGGGGTCGAGGGGTGTATGCCCGATGTGGTGACTTATGGTACTTTGATTGACGGGTATTGTAAAAATGGGGAGCTTGGTGAGGCGTTGAGGTGTTTTGATGAGATGGTTGAGAGAGGGTGCGATGCCAATCAGTTGGTGTATAATGCGTTGATTAACGGGCTGTGTATGAATGGGAAGGTTGATCAAGCGTTGAGGATGATGAGTCAAATGAGGTTGAGTGGGTTCACGGATGAGTTGAACGCGCACACAAGTTTAATGAAGGGGTATTGTATCGCAGGGAGATCAGAAGAGGCAATTAGGCATTTTAAAGAGATGTGTAGACTCAATTTGAAGATTGATGGAAAAGCTTATGCGGTTATTGTGAATGAGTACTGCAAGTTGAAGAGGCCTGATGAAGCGCTTGCACTCATGAAGGAAATGAAAGAGAGAGACATTAGTCCTAGTGTTGCTAGTTATAATGCTGTGTTGAGGTGCTTAGTGGACCGGGGAGAGCTCGATAAAGCCATTCACGTTCTAAAGCAAATGAGACAATTAAATTGTGAGCCAAACTATTTATCCTATAACGCTGTTCTTTGTGGTCTCGCTAGAGCGAAAGGAACGGAGGAAATGGAATTTCTCATTACTGATATGCGACGGAGCAGTAAAGAGCTTGATGCAACCTTGTATAGTTGCTTAATCAAAGCATACTCTGAAACTGCAAATGACAAAATGGCATTGCAGATTTTCCAGGAGATGGTTGATGAGCGTTATGTCATTGATCTGGAATCCTTTACTGTTTTTGTCAAGGAGCTGTGTTCAAGGGGTAAGGTATTTGAGGTTGAGCAGCTATTTGACAGGATGAAGCAATCGTGTCATTTTGTTGGTTTAGAAACTTATGAAAGGATTTTAAACGAGTTCCTACGAGGAATTGGAGTCAACTAAAGGAAAAGTTATTTTCTTGAACTTTTTGAAAGAAATGAATTAATTTGCACGAATCATGAGCAGTCCATCCTGCTAGTTGCCTCGATAACTATATGTCCATCTCGAGGTCAAGATTTTCATTCTCCAGACTCTTGAGATGCTAGAGCGTGCAATTTCAAACATCTAATAGGACATTACACCATTTCATTAATGTCAGGCAGGACCCATGTCCCATGCCTTTCACCAAGTTCTATCGATGCACCATTTTCAGAATATCGTGCCTCTCTCATCCCTCTGCTGAAGGTTGAAGAAAGTCTTTCACGATTATATACTTGGCGATTTCTCTGGCTTCATGAATCATCTGCAGATTGTTCTCATGTTCCAAATGTCATCGAGATGATCCAATTTTTAGATATATATGGATCTACTTATAGGTTGAATGAATTTTTTAATGAAATCCAGTGACCGCGATCTTTTTAGTTACATCAGTAAGTAGATAGTTATCTCCACATGAGCCATGAGGGTACTTGCAGAATCCTCTTCCGGCATAGGTGCACAACTGTAATTCTGACTGCTGATATTTGAGCTTGAGAATTTCAATTGTGTTGTACTTATTTTCCTTCTCCGCTCATAATTGAAAATAGAACAAAACATGACACATGTTTGTGAATCTTTATCAATGAAATTGAACTGTAGTCAAAAGATGTGTTTCTTTATGCAATTCCATTGTCCACTTATCTTAACCCTTCCAGTCAGATAAAGATTGAGGTATCTGTAGCTTTGGCAGCTAAACTTTGGACAATTCTTTTATTGAATATGCATGCTCATTTTGTCAACGATAAAAAGGAGACCTAATTATTCTTTCAGTATATTTATAGTTTCTTTACAATGTGTGAATTAAGGCTAAGTGGAAACTTTTACTTGTCTAATATGAGTAGTTTTAGTTTGATTCCTTAATATGGACTATCACTCATATTATAAAGAAATATGTACTATGATTACATGAACTGAGGCCTATACAATTCTTGTTGTTGGTAGCATATCATTGATCTTATCATTGAAACGCCATTTTCGATTAATTTAATTGCAGGAATGGACAGCTAACCCTGATGCTCCAATAATTTAATTAAAGTAGTTGTCTTTGCATCAAATGATGCCCACATCAACACTAGTTTATTGTGGAATGGATCTGGCAATTGTCCACAAGCTGTAACTGAGGTTGGTTCATGTACATCCTTGACGTTTCTATTATAGCTGATCAGGTCGAATTTATTCCCGATAAACATTATTATCTCCATCCCAAAACGATTGTCAAGTTTTGACTTAAACTTTGAGTCTACATATTTGTATATGTAAGTGTATAATATATGGTGACAAATATATCAATGGGGAAAATTTTGAATCTACTTTGATGTTGTCGTAGAAGTTTTGATTAAAATTAAACATATGCGTGTGTCAACTAAGACCTCAAAGATTGTTAATCTTGAATACTAAAAATTAAATGCCTCATTGTATAATCTAGTAAAATTATTGCTTGAGAATGTCATTCCCTTCATAACTAGCCCGAAAGGAGGTATATTGTTTATTTGGGGATTTTGGTTTGAATTTTTTTATTTGATGCTTTTACAGAAAGTTCATACGGGTTCCAATGGTAGCTGATGCCCAAAGTGCCATTCATTAGATTTGTCCTTTAAGCTAAATCCTTTTTATGGTCCCATTCTTGACATATACAGAGTATGTTAAAGTGAAATTATTTGATATCGACTGTTTGTTTGTCTGGCTGATGAACTAGTAAGTCCTCCATGTAGTTCTTCTATCATGTCACAGCCGTAAATAACTTAAGAAACTAAAAACCAATAGCAATTTAAAAAAACATCCAGTTAATACCACAATTGAATCTCTTCCCATACTATCTTTATCTCCCATCTTTGTGGAAATTACTTGTTTACATAGCAAGTAGTGGGGTCTTTATTAAGGATATACTTTAGATTTATAATGTTGTCTTAAGAGGTGGCACTTGAGGTGCTTTTGATGTTGACAATTACTTATTTTTAAAATGAGGTAGGCAGTTGATGTAAAGACCCCCTCCTCTCTTTTCCTGCTTGAGTGCGAAAGTACCATACTCGCTTGTTAGTCTTGGTATTCTACGTGTCATAAGAGTTTGTTTTCTTGATGTTAAAGGGGCAACATTCAATTGTTTTACAAGTGAAATCATTACATTAATTTCTTAGCATCCAAGTCAAGTACCAGCTGCAAGAAGAGTATATTTCTCAAGCATGTATCTCTGGAAAGTAATTCATCACTGAAAGGTCCCTTCATCCCACTAGCTCGTTGTAGATTCTTCTCAAGTATTTTTCTGTTTTTAATAGCTTTTATGAAGATAAGAATTCACAAATCTCAGCCAATGCTGGAAAGCATTTCTTTGTGGGAGGCAGTCTAGTCTAATTTACTAAAAACGGGATATTAGTGAAGAGTGAATTACCTTATTAATTTTCTTGTGGAACACCTATTCTATCTTTACTTGCTTTTTTGGTTCAATAATCAAGGAAAAAAAAACTTCCTGCTATTTTGGAGTAGGGTCTCAAGTTATGTCAGTCACAAATTTTGTTCACATGCTTTTTTGTTGATAAATCTTGTCCAAGGTGAATTATAATGGACTAGGAAAAGGAGTTTTCTGAAATATGTTTCCATTTTGCTTTGTGCATACGATAGATGTTGCATGTTTTAAACTTAGAAGCATTTTCTGATACACACATGTAAATTGCTACCAAGATCATACTTTTATTTCCTTCTTCTGATCCATTAACAAAAAAAATCGTAGCCACAAAAGCAATTATAATAACAGATATACTTCATTTGAGTTTTAAAATCTGCCTTTTGCATGCCATATATTGTGACTCTTCATCTCTTGTTATTTACATCCAGGTTTTGATGTCTCATACCAATAACTGACAGTTTGTTTAATGAAGAGCACTATGAGTGTCACAAAAGACGAAAAAATGAAGCAAGCAGATGCAGATCACAACCAAACAAAGTCGTTTACTCATAAATTTCTCAATTGCTCTTCTTTGAGCAACTCTGGAGAACAGCAAAAACATTCTCTTTCCAAAACTGTGGCCAGTGGTATGCACTTTAATAGCCAAAACTGTTTCAACATGAAAAGATCCAATAACCGTCAATTGCATGCACCTGATTTAGTGTCGGCTGTTCCATTTTTTCTACCAGATCATTCCTTTGGCAGTGTATCCAGAACTAAATCGTGCAAGCAAAATATTGTGTCTGAATCTGGCAAGTATTTTTACTTTCCTACCAATCTATTTTGCTTTGTTTTTTCAACACTTTTTTCATGTAAGTGACTTCAAGTCGTATACATGAAGGCAAAAGAGGGTTGATATATGTGATAGTTGGGGATGGGTAACTATCTCGTTCTAGTAAATTGTGTTTTTTCTTTTTTGCTCTGAATAGAGGCGATTCAGAAACAGACTCCTGTTATCACAGGAGTAAGGCCGCGTACAATCCGACCCCACCTTACTATTTTGGGGGAGAATGAGGCAATGAACCTCACACGTAGTTTGGGGGAGAATGAACTCATGACCAAGTGATCATTTGGCTTCAACTTGACCATCATGTATGGTGGACGACTATGTGATTCTGTGCAATCATGCCCTTTTATGTGAGACCTTTGTTTTACTGAATCACCCTATTCTGATGAAGATTAAATTTGGTTTTTTAGTTATTGAACATCTCGAGCCAGATAGAAAGGATTTATTTATACAAATTTCACAATACGTTCCAAACGATGTACTAGGTCTATGCCATAATCTCCATACTCGTAAAATGTCCAAATAGTTTAGTCCATAGTTTTTGCCAAATAGTTTAGTCCATAGTTTTTGTATTGGATATAAATATGGTAGATTGTCTAGGTGTGTAGTTGAGAAAATGTATTCAGCTCCAACGGACTCTTATACACTTCTGAACCTGGTTCCTCTCAAAATATAGAAGGCTGAAGCAATTTTGTTTGCCCTCTTAAGTAATTCATCTCTGTTAGATTTATGAATTCATGCAGTCCATCCATAAGTGAATACATGCCATTTCAAACTCTTCTCAAACTTTTCGTTCAACTTGACATGTGAGTTGCAGGGGTTATGCGTGGTGGCCTAACATAAAGCCATAAAGGCTAGCTTTGGATTTACTTGCACTGATGCACCATACTTGAGTATGCTAAAAGCCTGCCATGTTATATAATCTCAAATGGTTTTGCGCTAATTACTGATCTACTCGTTCTCTTTTTATACTGAAATTTTTTGCCTCTGTTTTTTTTGTGGTGTTATTTTCTCCTTGCCTTCACAATGCTACATGTTCAAATTTCATTTCATAATGAACACAACACAAATAGTTCCAACCCTTGGGGTTGAGCTACATCAACATTACTGAGAATCCTTCTTTTCAATATAGGAGACAACTCAGAGTACCTGAGGGACACAGAGGGTTGCTGGACATCATTGCCACCAAGTGGAACTGCAAATAATCCACTTCATCAGGGACTGCTCGATCTTAATAAGTCAATGGTCAGTCAGATCAATCAATCTCTTATGATTCATTTATTTTTCTCTATTTTGAAATTCTGAGCTGGCTCATTGATGTGATGACTATGTACATAATCTGGTGGAGCTATGACCTCCAGAGAGCATCAAAGATAACAGACAGTTCGGCAATTTAGAATTTCTATCGTAATTGTTTTCAGTAAATACATCATAACTAGAATTGGAAGCATGGAATAGCAGCTATTGCAAAGAACCTCTTTTCCCCTCCCACTCCCCAAAGTATCTGCCTGCTGTCCTATAAAATCTTGTAGCATCAGTTTATTAGAAAAATTTATTACTTAGTACAAAGTAGTACATAAAGTAAACTTTTTAATTCATACTTCTTTAGTGCCAGACTACTAGGAGTACTAAGCGATGTGTTGTTTCTTGAACATTGCAGGCTTCCAAATCGTACCCTTGGACTGAATCTTATTTGGGTGGTTTTATTTCAGCATGTACACAAAATTCTATAGTGAGTACTTAAATTTTTGTTGTTTTAATATTTTCGCATTATTATTGCCAGGGTAAATTATGCTTTTGAACTCCAAAATATAAAGCTAAACCTCTGCTAGATAGTATTATTCAGCCTTCTTCAAGGTGTTGCAGCTAAACCTCTACTTCTTTCAGCTTTCCTTACAAATGATCAACTTTCACCAATTTGGAACTGTTCAAGGCATAATTTCTGAATTTGCAACTATAAGACTATAACTATAGTATTTTGTTGGATTTATTAGATGTATCCTCAAATGGTCACGACGGAACCTGCAAGAATTCCACTTCCTATTCAATTCACGGGAAACTTTCCTGTCTATGTTAATGCAAAACAATACCGTGCCATTATCAAACGGAGAAAAATACGTTCAAAAGTCGAAGCTCAAAATAAACTTTGCAAATCAAAGAAGGTAAGTATTCTTCTTCAGATAATACTGCATCCTATCTGGATTTAGTCTTGATAGTTAATACCAATCTTTATTTTCCCATTTGTTCAGCCTTATCTACACGAGTCTCGGCACCTTCATGCAGTGAGGCGAGCTCGGGGTTCAGGAGGGCGTTTTCTTAATTCAAAGACCATTCAAAATGCTGCCCATACATCCCGAAATCATGTCGAGTGCCAGTCTCACCAGAACTCACAGAGTGGCAGTTGGGAGAGTTCCCCCCCTAACTCTGATATTACAAGCATATTCAATGGTGATAGCATTTTCCCACATCAGGAATTTAATGTCTGGAACTCTCCTCTACAAATTGGTTCTTCTACTTTGGCGGTTGCAGACTGCCTCAGGGCTAGAAGGACCTGACAAACTGACTTCTGTTATCGAGTAGGGGCGTTAGAATGTGGCTGCATCAGTATGCAACATTGCTATTATGCACTCGGGTAATCGGCAGTTCATCCTTGGCTATGCTACTTCTTACTTTTATTCTAGTTTTACTTTTGCTTTGAATTATGCTTGTTGCTATTATAAACAAACTGGTATTGTAAGACTTCATTATTTATCCATACTGATTTGGAATTTCCTATGCTGAATTTTACCAATGACTGAATAAGGGTTCTTTTTGTTTTGATTTAAGACAATTTAGTGAGTCCCATGAAGACAGATTATGCATGGGATGGATAATTCAAATTCAATGCTTAGTACAGTTCTATTTTTACTCAATTAGGAGTAAATGAGTAATAGTACTTACCCCCTTCATTTGATTAACACTTAAACTATGGAAATCTATTATGATCAAAATGATAGAATTACAATCGTCGTATGTATGTGAAGATATCTAAAGCTAGAATTGTGTAGATATTTGCCGCTTAAAACTTTTAAGGTTAGATGTCGATGGTTCAAACCTATATTTTACATTTGTAAAGAAAATATTAGATCATTGATTGCAAAGTTGCAGAACTGGAACTTATATTTGGATCATGATTATCCATCTCTTCTAATATTGATTATTTATTTGAAAAAGATGCACAATCTTTTGCAGATGAAGTTACATTTTTAACACTGTTTCGGTTTGTTTTTAGCAACAGTTCTTATCTAGATTGTCTAATGTTCTGGAGTGATAATTAATAAAGCTGAAAGCCAACTATAGCAAACAGATATTTTTTTCTTCCAATTAACACAAGCTTACAGAGTATACTCTATAAATCACAATTCTTGAAAATAAAAAAGGCCCTATGTCATTTCAAGGTTTCGATCTTGGGATCTCGACATTGCAAATAATATCCAGTAATCACTAGACTAACCTAGAATAACAATCCTAATATGATTACAATGAACTATTGAATAAATCTATGAAAAGAATTAAATAATATATACAAAATAAATAATGAAGTCCTATTTTTACCATAACTCCACATTGTGTTGAACTGAAGCTGGGTATATCTCTTGACCAAACTCAACCCCTCAATAATATTGTACCAAGTTATTTGTTTCATCTTGTTTGAGAAAGTTCTTGAGCCAAAGTGCAGAGAGTTTGGGAATTCTTTTTAATCCATTTTTGTAATCAATATATGTGAGACCAAATCTCATAGTATAACCTGAAGTCCATTCCCATGTGTCTAAAAATGACCAAACAAAGTAGCCTTTCACATTAACTCCATCTCCAATTGCTTGCTTGAGAGCCAATAGATGTCTACCAAGAAAATCTACTCTTTGTGTGTCTCTCATTAGTTGTGATGAAGTTAAATTATTTGAATCTGGCATTCCTGAAAAATAATTTTATATATGTTAAATAATTTTCTATGAGGAAAAAATGATAAGAACATAAAAAATCATTTTACTTACCATTCTCCGTAATATATATTGTTGGATTGTTGTATGTCTCTTTTGTGTATACAAGAAGGTCATGGAGGCCTTTGGGATATACATAAAATTCAGATCCACCGGTCTACAGGATGTTCAAATTTCAACATATTAAAAAAATATGATATAGTAAAACTTTATCTAACAAAATTACGAGGCCTAAATTTTTTTTTTTTTAATATAAATATTATTATCAACATACCGGTTGACCAATTGATTTCCCATTTTGCTCAACTGATAAAAAAAGAAAAAATATCAAACAAGAAAGTATTAAACAAAATACCTTAAGATAGACTTCAAAAAATCATGATGTACATATAATTGATATCACAATTTAGTAAAATATTATGTGCACTTACATGTTTGAATGACTTGAGGATCTGTAGCAGCACTAAGACCATTACTTGGAATAGGAACATTTGAAACATAATTTCCAGTATAATAATTTATTCCAAGAAAATCAAATGAACCCTTCACCAATGTGGCCTCTTCTGTTGTGAAAATTGGTAAGCGACTTCCTACAATATTGCGCATATTTTTTGGATATCGACCATATGTTAGAGGGTCCATAAACCTACAAAACAATATTTTATTGGTATTATTGTCTTTATATCATATGCCATTAATTTTATTTGAGAACAATTTTTTGGCACATATGCTCACCAGCCAAACATGAAATCTAAGGCTCGTTGAGATGCCAAGGAATCAGCAGTACTATTTGAGTAAGGTAGCATCCAGTGACAAATCAGTGTTATTCCTATTTGACCATTTTGAGACACCTGCAATCAATTGATGTTTCCATGTTAGTAGAGTAATTTTTTTTTGTTAAAGGAATACTCCGTCCGTTCCAATTTAGTTGATCAGCGGCGAAAAATTACTTATTAAGAAATATTAATATTACTAATATACTTCCAAAAAGGTATTTTATCAAAATACTTTAATTAATCATGAAACAAAAAATATTTATTGCTAAATAAAAGCTTTAAAGATCAAGATAAAATTTCATTATATTTCCTATATGATCAAGAAAACGGAAGTATAAATTTTGCTATACTTTATTTCAAGAAATTGAGACGGAGAGAGTAGTATTTGTTTAATGTATGATGATTTGATTTTAAATTGGTCGTTATACTTTATGTGATATATTATGTTACAATTAACTACATTACAATAACTGTCATCTTTATGATTTTCATTCGTCTCCAGAGAAGAAAAGGATCGGAAAAACGAAGTAAAATTCAGAATAGTTAGACGGTCCAAGATTATATACCTGATGATTGTTCCTATATAATTGTACAACTTTTGCATGGCTAAGGAGTATATGATGTGCAACCAGGTAAGGTTCTGTGGCCTCATTGCCAATAAAAACACCTCCTTCATAAGCCATTAAGCTATACATGTATGGTTCATTGAATGTTATCCAATTTTGCACTCTATCACCAAATTCTTTGAAGCAAAGCTCAGCAAAATCTCTATAATCATTCCTGTAATTTACCAATAAATTTTAAGTAAGGATATTGACTTTGGATAGGTAAACAAGAAACAAAGATTTAATACACAAAATACCACGCACCAAATCTATTTCTTTTGTAGTAATTTGAAAATAGCAAGTGTTCGTTTGGAACTTACACTATGTTGGGGCTTAAGAATCCACCATATTCATCTTGAAGTGTTTGAGGAGTATCCCAGTGAAATATTGTAACAAATGGCTTTATACCTGGTAAAAAGATAATTCATGTATATCTGATTAACAAGATTTATTTGATATAAATAAAAGAGGACATATCATGTATCATGTCAAGAATCTGTAAGATTGTAGTAATTGTTTGCTAGCTTACCGTTGGATAAGAGCTCATTGATAAGATTGTTATAAAATTCTATTCCTTTTTTGTTGACTCCTTTGCTTAATTTTCCATCTGAATTAAAAGGTAGAACAATTTATTAGGAATGTACAAAATATAATAACATGATTAATAATTAACAAAACATAGTAAAAAGGACAGATAGTGAGAAAAGTATATTTTTTTTTAATTTTGTAAGAAAATACCATCCATGTTTCATGTTTTATTTGAAGACCACCTTTTTCTTTTTGACAACAAATATACCCTCCAACAATTTTACATACCAGAGGGATACGAAACACAAAAGGATAAAACCAATCGAAGATTTTACTATGAGAATATGAGATACAATATATGATATTATGGGATTTGATTGATATTTAAGTCTTTTTTGTTGGTTTAATTTATTTAAAAGTTATTACTGAGAACCAAAGTAATAACAAAATGAAATTTAAAAAATAAAAGTGAACGTACAAGGCAAAACTCTAGACCATGAAATTGATAATCTGAAAGAATTTAATCCAAATGATTTCATGAGCTTGATATCATCCTGTATGTACATGCACAAGAACAATGATCAGTTTAATTACTATGCCATAATATGTCAATATTAGAAAAATCTAAATGATCAAAAAATGTCATCATAAACCATTATTATAAACTTATTTAACCTCAAAATGTTCTATTGTATACAAACATATTTGTGCTAAAATTACCTTATAATGATTGTAGAAATCTTCTGTTATATCACCATTACTTCCATCCTTTACTTTATCTGCATTTTGAAAATAATATAAACAAAGTATAAGTATATTTTATACCAACAAAGTAAATGTAGATAATAATAAATATAACTTCATTTGATGACAAGTTTATTATGACCTGGATATTTATGAGAAAATTCATCCCAAATACTTGGTCCCCTTCCATCTTCATGTACTGCACCTTCATATTGATAAGCAGCTGAGGCTGAACCAAATAGAAAATCTCTAGGAAATGAGTTCCTATTAAGTGTAATTTTATCAATAGGAGTGTTTGGTAACTCCATTGATTCTTCATCAAATGACCATCCACATATCAATAAGTTTGCTACCAAGAAAATGAGATTGGATAAAGAGAATGATCTCATTTTTGTTTCAAAACTTTGTCACCTAATCGATTATTTTCTCGCTCTACTTGTTAATTGTTTTTCGCTTTTGTAATTTTTATTTGATAAGTATTTTTGATAAGTTTGTAAGTATATTAATAATCGACAAGATGAATGACTGGAAATGGATTAAGTTGGGCTTATATATATGAGTTGGTGGAGTGCTGCAGTCGATTTTAATTGGAGTTAAAAGAATAGTAGTCATGCTGCATGTGTTTGAATATTCTAGCAATATATTTTTCTCTTTTTTGAGGTCAAGATTGTTATGCTATTCTTATCTTTATTTGTTTCCTAGGGATGTAGATTGGTACTGGTTGGTACTTCCAGGAGGCTTCACGGTAACTTCAAAGCCGTGCTTGCTCGCTTGGGTACTAAACCAAACCAAATTAATTAAATCAAACATTACTCCACATATTCCACTAAATAAGACCAATTATATAAATAGGGTATCTACGTTCAATCAGTTTTATATTGTAACATTTCTCGCCTCCAGACATAGTTCATCAACTGATAAAGAATTAAAATATTAAGTATAAATATAATTCTATTACTTTAGGATCTTTACACTCTAATTACTCCCTTCATTTCTATTTGTTAGACAAATTTTTCAAATTTAAAAATTCCATTTTAGATTCTCTTTTTGTCAAAATTAGAAAGATATAATAGAAAATTAAATAATGAGTCGAATTGAGAATTTATATCTTATTTTATGCGATATGAAATGCCTCTATCATTTAGAATAGAGGCTTCGGGCATGCTTCGGTGGTTGAGAGAACTTTGGGTTGTTGTTGTGCCACCTCAGCCTCTACAATTGATGAAGGTTCGAACCCTCGCGAGGATGTGCCTCGATCCACGAGTTGCGTGGTAAGCAGGAGGCTCAAATGCCTGGCCGTGAGGCATATCCGGCCATTCACGCTCACTTTTTTTGATGTGTAGAGTTTGTAGCGGTGGGGCCGCGTCGGAAGAATGATGCTTTTTTTTTTTTGGAATAGAGAGTATATAGAGAACTTTAATAAGAGCATCTTTGATCATAATAGAAGTTTGAGGAAGATGACCAAGCTAGACTACTTCCTTTTCTATTCTCTCCTCTTATATACTTTTAGTTTGTCTTTTTGATAGATGAGACATGATAATGCATAGGCTCTTTATATAGTAGTTTTAGTATAACCAAAGGTCTAAGCTACTAAATGTCATCCTTATTGCATCCCTTAAATAATGTTAATGAGGGAGAAGAGAGGGCTAAAGTTATACCCTAATTCAATATTTTAATATTTAATATCTATCACATTAAACTCATTCATAATAGAATTAGTCATTTCATATTACATGGACCATAAATATATTATATAATAAAATAATCTAACACAAAGTATCAGCATTCTCGTCTCTTCATGCAGTGTGGATTCGATTCTCATAAGGAGCGAACCTTGTATTGAAGTGGTTAAAAGGAAAACTCTAGTCTCTTAATCAATTGAAGCATATCCCGTGATTAATTCCTCCGTAGTATTCCAGGACAGGAATCTCGAGGGACCGTTAGTGTGACGATTTTACACTTTTATATTTTTGTCCTAAATTGACGACAACGTTAAATTGTTAGTATTTTTTCTTGTTGGCTATTCTGCAGTTCAAATATTAATGCGAAAGGTATTAGTTACCATCCAAAACGTCTTACATTTGTCATTTCTTTCTTTGGTAAGCTATTTTTAGTCTAGGAAGGAATGAAGAGAAAGAGAAATATACCCGTTCAACCATTCAACTAATTAATCAAATGTGGCCACATGAACATTGCATGTAATAATTCAATCTTAAAACATGGTTCATTTTGATTTTAAGTAATTAAATTTAATAAGTTTTTTTTAATAATTAACATACATAATTTTGAATTGAATCAGGTTTTTATATTAATAATAAAATAAGATGAAAATATTTTATATACATATTTTGATATATTTTTCACAAAATACTATACATTACATACAAAATATTTGAATTCGTTCAGAAATTAAAATAATTATTAAAATTTGAAATCGGACGTTCTCTAAAATAATGAATTAAATATTTTTTAATTCCTTTAGAGAACCTTTTGTTGCTTCGTTCTCTTGTTTTAGTTTTGTACTAGTGTCATCACATACATTATTATCCTATAAAAGTTTTGAATTGATAATTTATTTGTTTTGACCACATGTCTCTTGACATAAGAGTCTGATCTGTATCTGAATTTTCTGTATATATTTACATCCTTAGTCTTAGTGGGCCATACTACCACAAGTCTCTTGCCATAATAGTTATCTGAATATTTTAGAAATAGATGAAATCAGTCATCCCAACTGTTCCCATACACCTATACCTTTGAACGTATATCAAATTATCAACTACGTGCAGGATCGATTACTTCATTATCCTTCCTCCATCCTTCCTCCTAAAATATACTCCAATTTATTAAATAATTAATTTTTAAACTTAACGTTATAAATATATTTGTATATCTGGATGAAAGAAAAATATATTAAATTTAGTACTTTTATTTTAATTTCTTTCATTTAATATGATAATTTGGTGAATCATTGCTAGAAAGCGGGATAAAGCGCCGAGCAGTCTGCATTCATCAGTGGGAGCGGGATAGAGTCGGGGAATCATAGAAGCCTTTTATCGTCTACAAGTGGTCTCCCGTCTCCGTGCGACTCGAAACCAAGCCCGCGAGAATTTAGACTTCCCCGACTTCTAGCGAGTCTCACATTTGGTCAACGTGAAAATCTGTTGACTCCAGCCCGTCTCCGTACAATACCGGCTAAAGCTTTGTCTCCATAATCCCGACTCCACAAGAACCCGACTCTGTGTCTCATAAAATCTGGACTCCATCCGGAACTCACGGTAACCCGACTCAATCCGACTCCATGAGTCCGACTCGCTCCGACTCCATGGGCCGACTCCAACCCGACTCCATAACAATTATTCAATAAAAGCGACAACTATTCCAAAGCGTTTTCAAGCGACAAATGTCTACTATTCAACTATTCAATAAAAGCGACAACTATTCAAGTTTTCAAATGAAAACTAATCTACTATTCAACTATTTAATAAAACATTCAAGCATTCAATAGGAAACTATTCAACATTTTATCATAAACGAGATAGAACTATTCAGAAACATATATAAGCAATTAAAACTATTCAACTATAAGCGCTTGAATCATAAAAGCAGGTATAAAATAGATATAGCTGTGAATCAAAGCGACAATTATTCAACTATCACATTGACTATTGATTATTTAAACTATTCAACTATTCAAACAACAACTATTCAAACTATTCAACTATTCAAACAACAACTATTCAACTATTCAAACTATTCAACTATTCGACTATCCAAAGCTAACGAATATAAACTTCAATTAAACTATTGTCGCTATTTATTTGGTAAAAAACGTCCAAGTTGAACACAAGACGAATATAACCTTAAACTTGCATTTAATCTCTTAAATCATCGATGAAATTCAAATATATACGATTACAACTTACTATAAACAATTATAGTAAACAATTACTATAAACAATTACAAACAATTATAATAAACAATTACAATAAACAATTATAAATAATTACAATAAACAATTACAACTTACTATAATAAACACGATTACAATAAACAATATTCAACTATTCAAACGACAACTATTCAACTATAATAAACACGATTTCAATAATATAAACTATTCAACTATTCAACTATTATAATAATATAAACGATTACAATAATATAAACGAAAACTATTCAACTATAATAAATACGATTACAATAAACAATTCAACTATTCAACTATTCCAAGCGACAAACTGTTCCAACTATTGAGCTTAATTATATTGACATAATATAAACTAGGGCAAATGGTATGGATTGATCACCCTAACTTTACACAATGTCACTAGTTGATCTGCCCATCTTTAGAAAGCATTACAACTTGATGCCCATTTTGAGAAATATGTCTAATTAGATTCCATTCAGTTTTCAGCAATTAGGTACATTGCATTAAATTGGTCGCGTGACTCTGCCGTGGGTAATTTAGTAATTTTACTTTTGTATTTTTTGCAAAAATAATGGCAAATGGTATGGATGATCTTCTTTATGCAATATCATAGTTGATCTTGTCTTTACAAGCGATATGACTTGATCGCCGTTTAAAATATGTCTAGTGGGTCCGCGTCGAGATTTCCACAATTGGGTATTAAATTGGTCACGTGACGCTAACGACTACTTAGTAAAATAATTTAGTAATTTCACTTTGTATTTTTGCATAAGATTAATGGATTAGAGTTGTTAATATGACTAATAAACTTCTTCACTAGGGAGCAGTCAATGTACAAATGCATGAAGGATTTTTCTTCATTGCTAACTTTTTTGAATTCATCCATGTAGTATCCTTTACATAGGAGGTTCAAAATTCAAACCCCGATCATCAACGGTGTATGCATACAACAACCTACTACCCGGCTTAGCGTCAGCTGCGTAGAGCATACTCATCTATCCCTAAATGTCATAATCTTAGGCATCAATCGATCGAAATTAACAATTTTACCACCAACATATTCTAACATTGGCCTAAACTTGAAAGTACCCCTACATGCATTATGAGCGAAGCTTTTCATCCTTATATCTCTATGACAGAGAAAAACACACAATTAATATACATGCACCGATGCAAACACATTCCCAATTGAAACATAATTAAAAAACCCCGTCAAAAACCCTAAATCAAAAATGCAAATCAAAAAACCCAAATCGAAGCCTAAATCAAAACCCAAATCAAAAACCCAAATTAAAAAACCCAAATAAAATAAACCTAAAAAATTCCCGATTTTATAAAGACCATTCTGGCGCATGAAACTAGAACTAAATCCTCTTTGGATGAGCGGAGTCTTTGATTAAATAATCCCCAGGCATTATTTTCGCCCGGATTACAAGTAAAAGATTATACGGTTTCAATGAAAATATGGAACTAAATCCTCTTGGAAGGAAATTCTTTGAAGTGTTTGCTTCCAAAAGTGTAGGCTCATGATTTTAACAATGTTTTTCAATTATTATTTTTTTTGCAAAAAAACCAAAGTGAAATTACTAAATTACCCATACGAGTAGTCAGCGACCAATTTTATGACCAATTGCCGGAAAATCTGACGGTGGGACCCACTAGGACATATTTCGAAAAATGGGTGATCAAGTTGTACGTTTCTAAAGATGGGTGATCAACTAGTGACATTGTGTAAAGTTAGGTGATCATCCATAGCATTTGCAAAAATACAAAAGTGAAATTACTGAGTACCGCTACGAGTCACGTGATCAATTTAACAGCCAATTATCAGAAAATCTGACGGTGGGACCCACTAAGACATATTTAGAAAAATGGGTGATCAATGCGTTCTAAAAGAATGGTGATCAACTGGTGACATTGTGTAGTAAGGTGATCATCCATGCAGTTTTCCTATAAACTATTCAACTGACAATAATCAACTATTCAAACTATATTCAACTAATCAACTATTCTTAATCACCTAATCAACAATTCAACTAGATTATTATATTAAACTATTGACCATATTCAGCATATTATAAACTATTCAAACAACAACAATTCAACTATTCAACGACAACAATTCAACTATTCAACTATTCAAATGACAACTATTCAACTATTCGAAGCTTCAACTATATTCAACTTCCTTCAGCATAATATAAATTATTAGCTTGTATTATTATTATATTCAAGCCCAATCAAACTATATTCAACTAATCAACTATTCAACTATATTCAAATATTCAACTATATTCAATATAATATAAACTATTCAAGCAAAACAATTCAACTATTCAACTATTCAAAAGCGAAAACTTCAACGATAATAAACTCGGAATATAAACTAGAAATTAAACTACGATATAACTACTCAAAAAAATTAACTACTCGAATATACCAACAAATATAAACAAATTACCAATTACCAAAAACTATCAACATAATATTCATTTATCAATTACCAATATACCAACAAATATAAACAACTTGAGCTCATCTATTCAACTATCAACATTATTCGAAATTAATACAATAAAAAGATACAACATTATTCGAAATTATTTGAAATTAATCACAATAAAGAATACAACATTATTGTAGAGAATTTAACATTATTCGAAATTAATACACAATAAAGGTTAACGTGATGTCTGCTGATAAAGAATACAGAAATTATTCGAAATTAATACACAATAAAGAAAAATAAAGAATCTAACCTTTCAATTATAGAGGGTGGGGTTGTTTTTTATTGTAATTTGGAGAAGCGTGGAATTTAGCGTGAAGGGGTTCACTTTTCGTCCTTCGTGGGATTTGGAGGTATGGAATAGAGGGGGGAGGGTAATGAAGATGAAATGATTTTTGGGGAGGGGGATTGTTTGAGTCGATGCGTAGTTATGAAAGGAGGCAGGGAAGGAGACGGAGGGGATAGTTTATATTTATAATTATTTATTAATAGAGACGGAAAATCGGGTGTATTTTAATTTATAATTATTTTTTATCAATTAATATATTAAAATAAGCCGACGCTAAACCGTATCTAAAAGTCAACTATAATAAACATTGGCGACGGTATGGAGTCGGGCCTATTTTATTTTATATTTTGATTTTCTTTTTAAATTTTTTTTTCCACCCCGACTACATATCATCTCAGCAAACTTGTATAAAATACGATTTGACTATTCGGCGCTGAGTGAAAGTACTCGGTCAGGCTCAACCCGACACTAAATTTGGCATCGGGATTTTCTTGCTCGTCTCTTTTATCTTTTGTATTCTAGTAGTGAGTCAAATTGTATATAGGTAACAAATTAACAGATAAGATAACAAATATAGCTCCAGCAGTGTTGAGATGAGAGATGGAAGTAATGGAGTAATTTTATATACACACATGTTGTAGAATTTGTAATAAGTGGAATTGATTGACAGCGTGTGATCCAATCATCACTAGAAGAACGTTATAGTAGGTAATACTAGTAATAACATTCACGAATTCCAGTAAACTAGTAGTAATAGATATAATAATCTCCATTCAATTAGTTGAATTCAGTGGTATTATTATGATTATATATTAAAAATAGGTGACAAAAGAGAAAGCATGCGACAAAGTTTTCAGGAAACGCCTCATGGAAGATTTAGTAAAATAATTATTAGTATATATTGAATTATTCTTTTGTTATTGTATTGAGTTAACCTCGTAGGGTTGTATATGATGTCCTATAATTTATAAATAGACTGCCCATCCGCTCGTCATCCCAAGATTCCGATTATAATTGCCTCACTATCTATTATATCTAGAGCATAAGCACTTCATAGCGTTACATTGACCCATTTGTGACACGTCTGCGAGAAGCGCGTCGGTTTACCTCTACTGTTGGGCCCAGCCGAGGCGCGCAAATAATGATATCGTTTTGACATAAGCCTTCATATTATTCTGTCCACACCATCGCCCCCACTTTTATTGTTTATACTACTCCAGTGCTCACATCATCATGGCTGATAACAACTCACATAAACCAACCGAAAAATCCCCCACCCCTACTCCATCGGTCAACAACAAACTACACTCACTCTTTGCCAACATCATCCTCATGTCAGGTTACACTTGAGATTAGGCTTGTCCTTCTATTCCATTTGGGCCGAACTTTTCAATTCTACATCGCTCATCAAAGTAATTCATCATATTCTTCCTAATGGCAAATCCGAACCCTCTGAGTCGTATAATGAAGATTGAGACACTCTGGATGCTGCTATATTAAAATGGATTTATGCTACTATCTCCACTGATCTCCTCCATACAATTATGCAAATTTACCATAGATAATAGTGTATCAATTGAATTTGACCCCTTTGGCTTTTCCGTGAAGGATTTTCGAGCAATTGCTAAGCTCATGCGATGTAACTGACCCGGCGACCTTGCCCCTCACAGCTCCATTCGTCCACCTCCTCCGGTGGCCTCCTCAAATTCCCATGACCTTTCCACTCTGGCTCTAGATTATGGCGTGCACGTTTAGGTCATTCGAGCCCCGTTTTGCTTCCCTTAAAAGAACAATTACATTACATGTGCTTGAATGTTTTACGAATTTTGTCAATCACATTGTGTTTGGGTGCCTTTGTTATCCTCTCTTCCCATCCACCACCATCAATAAATTGCAACTTGATCCACCCAGTAGATGTTCTAGGCTATCCCTCTAATAAATGATGGTTACAAAATGTTATGACACTATAAATCAAAAGCTTATCGTTAGTCGACACGTAGCCTTTATGGTAATTTCCATTCCATGAAGCCAATAACCCCTCCCTGTACACTTCCTCTCGACCCATTCACCGCCATCCCACAGACCATATAACTCTGATAGTGCATTGACGATCATCCCACGCTTCCCACATCATTTAGCCTAAGCGCTGGCCCAATAACACAGCCCCATTAGCTGCAGCCTATCACACACGGCCCAACATCCCAATCCGAAGCGGTCCATGTTGATAATAAGTAATTGATTCCACTTTTATTATGCCGTTGCGACAATTGTGTATCAATTCATTTCTTGGGTTGGTTAAATGTGATCTTTGGAACTAGTGTTCACCTTAGTAATTATATATTACTAGTGCCAGGTTCTCATGATAATTTAAGGGGGTTATGACGTTGCCTAGATTTGCTGTCGTTATAATAATAGTAATTGGTCAATTATTATTATTATACAGCTTCTATTATACGAGCTTTAGAAGGTTGATTATATTTCATGTATGAAATTAAACTACATTGCTAGAATTGAGAGTTGATTGTAATCAGTATTCTCAATTAATTTTACATTGATAATGTAAAATATGATTGGATAAACTTAAATTAATTAATTAGTCAATTGAATTAATTCGATAGTTGGTTGAGCTTGTTAGTAACTTGTTAGTTACTATTAACAACTTGTTAGTGTTTGATTTTACTTAACGGTTTAATTAAATTAAACGGGCTGGCTCATTAACTATTCGGTTGGGTTTTAGGTTTAATAATAATATTAAACTAAACCTAATGTAAAAAATAGATTATTCTAATCATTTTGGAAGGTAAAGCCTCACCATTTCATATGAGAGGCCGCGTGCTCTCAAGAAGAAAAAAAAATCATTTTTTCGTCAAATAAATCCTTTTTGTTCTAGCAAGCACAAGTGCAGGTTAGCCTCTCTGGTGTGCAACCGACTAGAGGAGCACTACATTTGAAGTGATAAATAATGGAATTCAAAGGAGGCTTATTGAAAGATTTGGAGATAGACTTCGTAGCATCTCTGTAGAGTACTCTAGTATTCATATAAGTCGTTATGAATTTTAGATTAATTATATCATTTTGAGGATCTGGGATGTATGAATTTGGTGTTTTATCTAAATAAATTCATACTAATTCTAACGATCCGTACCTTCGCGAACCAATGACCTCTCTGACCCATCCAATCCACACAACACGTCAAGGTTTCCTCCGCTAGAAAACACCTAGCCTGCTCGACCCATCACCTTGAAGCCTTCGCATTTTAAGCCAATCCCAAATATCTACTCCATGTATCCACAAACCTTCCCCGTCCCTAAAAAATCTCATGCGCTTAATTTATCGAATTGGAATTGGCCATGTACATGATGAATATCTTCGCTCCTAATTAAAAAAATAATACATGGGACTTAGTACCTCGTCCCTCAGAAGTTAATATAATTCGTTCTATGTGCAATTTTTGCCATAAATTCAAATATGACGGTTCCTTTGGTATAAACAATGCCAAGGAAGTGGCAAAAACCACAACCGTAGGCATTGATTGTAGAGGACAACTTTTTAGTCAGATGGTCAATCTGCCACTATTCACTTGTTTTGACGTTGGCTCTTTCTCAGTCTTGGTCCATTCATCAGTTAGATGTTAAAAATGCATTTCTTCATGGTGATTTACATGAGACAGTTTATATGTATCGGCCTTTGGGTTTTCATGACCCTACTCATCCAGATCATGTTTGCAAGCTGCGCAAATCTCTGTATGGCCTTAAACAAGCCCCGATATCTGTTTTACTATTGAAGCTACCCATAGCCGTCGATCACTCTCTTTTCATATATCAGCGAGGTGGTGACACGGCTTATCTTCTTCTGTATGTGGATGGCATTATTCTTACTGCCTCTTCTGAATCTCTTCGTCGGTCTCTTATGTCTCTCTTGAATCTGAAATTTTCCATAACTTTCAATTCAGATCAACTTCGATTATTTTAGGTATTGGTGTTGCCATCCATTTAGGTGGTCTGTTCTTATGTGACAAAGTATCACGAGAAGCCATGGTAGCACCGTCTTTGGCATGTCCTCATGCGAGCCTTCAACCACTCCTATTGATACCAAGTCCAAGTTAGGTGTTGTCTGGGTACTCGTCGCAGAAGGGACCCACTTTGACTGAAAGTTTGAGGTGCCATGCAATATCTCACATTTACTAGACCTGATATTTCTTATCTTTGTTCACCAACTACGTCTGTTATCCGTACTTTCCGTGTTGGAAATCAATGAGAATTGGTTCATTTATTATTAACGTTCTGCGACAATTATTAGCAAATTCATTTTACGGTTAGGTTAAATAACCAGATTATATAACTTAGTGTTCAACTTAGTAATTGTATATTACTGGTGTGGAGTTCTCATGACCATTTAAGGGTTATGACGATTGCTAGATCTTACTCGTTAATCGTTATAATAGTAATTGGTCAATTATTATTATTATACAACTTACTATTATACGAGCCTGAAGGTCACACATCTGATGGCGTTGAGTTATATTTCATGTATGAAATTAAAGAGAACTATATAATTGAGAAATGTATTTCTCAATTACAAAGGTTCTACATTTTATGTAGAATATCGATTGAACAAATAGAATCAATTAAATAGTTATTTAATTGGTTCGAGTAATTTTAGTATTTATCGATAGCAGAAAGATTATTGATATTGACTGTTACTATTTAATTAGCTTAATTAAATAGTTCAACTCGATAACCTTTCATTAGTGTCTTAACGAACTAATAGAGTTAGCGAGTCGAAGCTAATATAGCGGAGTTGTTTATGAGGGCTTGTTTAACTGGCCACATATAAGCCGAGCTTTTAAGAGGTTTTTAAATGCGTAGGATTTTTGTAAAACTTTTTCACCAAAAACCTAATGCCCCCCCCCTTTGGCCGAAATTCTCCCAAGAATTTTGGGGTTTTTCTGTTTTGTTCATCCTTGTTTACTAGCATAGATTAGTTCTTGATTCAACCCCTCCTGGTGTGGACTAACTAGAGATATCATACGATTGATATTACAACCCAGGCTGAAGGAAATTAGTCGCGTTGTGAATTTAGGCGTCAATAATTTGGTGGAATTTACTCCATTTGCATTGTAAGTCCTCTGTTCATATATTTAATTATATGTTTTGTATTGAATAATGTAGTATACACTTTAAAGATCCACGGAACTATGGATTTGTATTTATACTCATATATCCATAGTAATTTTCATCACTCCGTCCCATGACAAATCACATCTTTATACCGAGCATTAGCCGTTACATCCAGGGCACCTTGGATTATGGACTCCATTTATATAAATCTTCTTCGTGTACTTTGATTTCTTATACTGATGCCGATTGGGCAGGATGCCCGGATACGCGAAAGTCCACCTCTGGTTATTGTGTCTTTTTAGGTGACAACCTTGTTTCATGGTCTTCCAAAGAGTTGGAAGGCCCACTTGTCTCTCGTTCTAGTCTGGTGAGTATAGGTAGGGGTTGTCAATGTGGTTCCGAGGCATGTTAGCTCTTATGACATACATTGGAGCTTCATCACCCGCTCTAGAAAGCCACTATTGTGTACTGTGACAATGTTATCGCTATATATCTCTCTGAAAATCCAGTTCAGCATCAACGTACCAAGCATGTAGAGCTTGACATTCATTTGGTTCGTGAAAGTGGGCATGGCCAAGTCTGAGGTTCTTCGTGTCCCTTCCCTTCTCCAGTTAGAGACATCTTCACGAGGTCTTCCATGATTTGTTTACTGATTTTCGGGACAGTCTCAGCATTCGTCCTCCTCCCGCTACGACTGCGGGGGTGTATTAGTGTATATTGTATTATTGTCTTGTTATTATATTGGGTTAAGCTCGTAGAGTTGTATATAATGCCCTATGATCTATAAATAGGAAGCAACTCTCTTTGTAAAGGACACAGAAAATCAATACATTCTATCAATAATAGTCAAAATGTGACCATTAAACAAGCAACCAATTCAATGAAGCAGGAATGATAAGATTTAGTAGAATGGTCAGTTTATTATCATGGTTGACCGATGACCGATGACCTTGATGACAAAAGTTTTTGGGTAAACGATTTTGACTTTTGTATTTTCCTTGGAATACATACGATTTCTTACTACATACACCTTCTCATCTTGTATATAAGCCTCAATTTAAACTACTTATTATAATCGATTTAGAGTTTTTATATAAGAATGACGAAAGAAAAATAATAAGAGAAAATATAAGAAGAAGTGATAGGAGAACCGAAATTGTCTATTATATTCTTATTTTTTTTTAATAATTAACATTTATTTTCAAAAAATTAGGTTGAAAAACATTATTTGTCCTCTATGCAATATTTTTTAGCAGGCACAGACCACATGACTAGGTAAATCGTACTAGAGTAGTCCGTGTATGGAGGCTTGACCAAGAAAGTGTTGGTAGAGGAGAATCGAACTCATGATCTCACAAAAGTTTACCTACTCCACCAACTTGATCATCCTCGTGAGTCCTCTATGTAATAATCATTCTACCTCCATGATCAGCTAGTAAAAACCAACTAATGAATAATCAGAACAAGAAAATGACAAGTGATTAGATATGTGTATGGATCGGAAATGTCGATCGATACACCTTGGCATCTGTTTGAAATATCGGATGACATCTCATCGAAATTTTAGCGAGTCATACTGTTATTTTATTTTCGATACTTGATCAGTATATATACTGACCTACCGATTGAATACATGATATAAATTTTAAAAAATAAATGATATTGATTATATTTTAAAAAAATTAATACATTTCTCTAGACAATTTATCACTAATGTTGTGAACATAACGAGTAACTCAATACCTGTTCGTTACTCGACCCAAAATATTTGACACAAAACACGCCTAAGGTTAATCGAGTCGGACTCGAGTACGATTTAGGTACGTCTGAAAACAACTTTGGTTATTACCTTTCAATAAAATGTATACTCGATCAGGTAACTCGCTACCCGCTTGAACTCGACTCGTTAACGATCATAGATGCTCAACACTCCACTTGAGGGTAGGCGTATTTATGAGCAAGTACCGGTGGCCGGATTAGGCAGTGCATGATTCGGTTAAGTATTAAATTTGGCCGGGCCCATGAGCGGCCCCGGTTAAGTTAAGAAATGGGACGGGCCGGGGCCCCCAAATTGGGCCCCGGCCCGGCCGGTCGAGCCACCAGTCGGTGGTATGCAGAGCCGGTTCGAGGCCCATAGCCTATTAACGTGGTACCGTTTCATATTAACGGTACCACGTTTGAAATATTTGCACAAAAAAATAAATATGGTAGTAGTGGGATTTGAACCTTAGACCTTATGATGGAAGAATAAGCTTTGAACCATTGAGCCAAGTGACTAATTTGTTAATTTGTGTATAATAATAAATGAAGTTATCTAGTTTCAAATAATATATAAATAAAGCATTTATCCTTCAAATAATACAACACATTTCTAAATAAAAACTATTTCAACATATTAATAGATAACTTAAATTTGGTATTATTTAATATATTATCTTTTATTTGATATATTATCATTGAAATAATTGAAATAATGACTACTATTTAAATTATTAAAAGAGAAATATTCATGATAATATTGTATTCATGAAATATTCATGTTAATATGTGCATAATTATAAAATCAAGTGATTTAGTTTCAAATAATATACGTATAAATAAAAGCAAATAATATCGTACAAATCTAAGTTATTTAATATTATGATATATTATTCTATGAAATAAGTAATAAGATTCTATCCAAATAATACCAAACTTATTATTACATCAAATATATTAAATAATACCAAATCTAAGTTATTTAGTATTATGATGTTATTCTATCCAAATAAAGTATTAAACCACTACATTTTTATCATACTTAGATAGTAAGTTCATACTCTTAACATTTATTTATAACTCAATTTAATACTAAAATGATGCTATAATTGAATAGTGTGTGAAACGTGCAGCGTTTCATTCAGATAATCTACGTTTATCACAATTTTGAAATTGTGTGTTAAGCGGTACCCGTTTAATTTAAATGTTACCCACGTTTAATTCCAAGCGGTCTGACGTTTAATTGAATGGTAACCGCGTTTGAGAATTGTTTCGATTATTTATTGAAGGATAATATATCAAATAGTAAAGAGTATATTAAAATATTACCATATCTAAGTTAACTATCAATACGTTGAAATGATTTTAATTGAAATATGTTTATTGTTTAAGGATAATAAATTATTAGATCTTATGCTTTTTATTCATATGTATATTATTTGAAACTTAATAATTTGATTTATTATACACATATTAAAACTATTTCAACAATTTGATCGATTTTTCGCCTAAATTAATAACTTAGAGTTTGGTATTATTTGATAGAATAATATATCATAATACTAAATAACTTAATTTGGTTCAATAATATATTGTTAAAGTTTTGAGTTAAATAATATATTATTTTTATAAATTATATCTTTATTATATATATTTAAGCCAAGAAGCTTTGATATATTATTATCTGGCGTATTAACAAAATCATCCAAACACAACTACGATAGTTTCGTAAGCTTATCTTTTTACGTAAAATAGGTCGAGGTTGAAATCCTCCTCTTCTGGCATTTATTTTTAGTGCTTAATATGTCGAAATTTTGGGTAAGCCAGCAGTAGTCAAGCCAATCAACGTGGTCACCTCGGACCCCCTTTGAAGTGGGCCTCGGAGCGAGCGAGGGGGCCCGGTATTAAAACAACGGACGGGCCCGGCCCGGTTCGTTAACGGGCTGAACCCGGCCAGACATATTGCATGAGGTCGGGCCGGTTCGTTGCTTAAGGGGCCGGGCCGGCCCGGCTAGTTCGTTGCCACGACTAAACAGGGCGTGTTTGATCACTTTGATGGATCCGGCTTGCCGGATGACCCATGAGTTTGAGCTAATAATAAGACTCAAGCTAGGCTCAATTCGTTAGTCCATGAACGACCTATTAGTCCACTAACTGGTGGGATAGAATGGGCTCATATATTGGTCCTCAAGTTTCGAGCCAACTATGAGAACATCTGAGTCGGACGTGTTATAACACAAATTTATTACCTACATTCTATTGTCACAAATTACAATGTCAGCCATATTTGATAAACGGGCATCTGTTTAATTAAGGATATTTATTTTAAGTGGTTGTACGTTTATTTTTAAGTGGTTGTACGTTTATTTCAAGCGAGTGTCCACTTATTCAAGAAATAGTTAAAAGCTTCCAATTATTTCTGTTATACTAAAGGCGTCACCGTGGCCTATTGGGTTAGTGATCTACGTCTGCCCAGCGCCTTCAAAGTGCCGGTTCGATTCTGATAGAGAGTATATTATACATAGCACTACCGATGCAGATGCCTTCCTTTAGTAATGGGACTTTGGTATTGCTTTCGGCTGACTTTCGATACCTGCCATTAGGATTTTTCGGCGATTCATTGGCCTCGGTGCAATATCCGGACGAATACGGTGTATCGACATACTTGAGAGAGAGAAGACAAAATTTGTTTCTTTAGACTTAGGCTTCCATTTGCTTAGTTTAGAAAGTTAGTTTAGAATTTAGTTATTAATGCGATATAGATATGAAATTTGTAACTTCTAGCGTTAGAGAAAAAAAAAAGCGAGCAGCGTCCTTAAAGGGGGTGAATAAGGACTTTGATTAAAGACTAGTTCTTCTTTTATTTTAAATCGCAAACGAAAAGTTTATCAATCTAAACCGATTAATTACGTTATCAAATTACATAACCCGGGATCATTAGACAAGATAATAAACACAAACACAAGTTTGAACGATTAAACAAAATTTTTAAGCGATGAAACGATAATAAACTACTAGGCAACTACTTTCACACAATCACAATAATAACGAATTTAAAGACAAGGAAAGGTAGAAGATACACCGTGATTTTTACGATTTTAGGGAACAAATCCTTAATCCTCGGCATTTGGCTTTTCAACCTTGGGACTTCAATAATCCACTAGCTTTGAAGAATCGTTTTTGTAACCTTACAAACAAGAAACTCCTCACTTAGTAAAATATCAAACACATAGCTGTCGCTAGTGATTGGCTTACCCTTTAAGGATTTCACCTCCTAATCTACCTAGACTAGGAACCCAAGACAACACTTAGGATTTCAAGGATATTACAAAAAGGTGTGACATAATCTGTAATCTCTCAACAAATAAGATTAAAATGTAAGAGTAAGAGAGTTGACGTTTTGCTTTTAAAGAATTCAAGATTGACTTTTTTAATGTGGGCAAAAGGTAGGGTTGAAAATAGAATGAAATGCTTTTATAATGTTTAAAATAGTAAGTCAAAAGCCCCGCATCGTGAGCCAAGCACACGATGAAGCTCGTGAGCCTCAGCTGACTACCTGAGCAAACGTCGTGGGTATTGGAAGGGTCACGATGATGGTCACTATACAGGAAGCTGAAAAAATTTTAGGAATGACCTTCATCTTGTGTGATGGTCACGATGAGGGTCACGATGCAAGAAAAAATACGAAGTTGTTGCTTGCCATCGTGAGCCTCATCGCGAGCTTCACTCACGACGCATGTCACGATAGGCCCAATTTTTCGAACTTGATTTGAGCGCTTGATTCACAATCGATTCTCACTTAAATGACACCATGTCATTTGCATGAGACTCGAGATTGATTCAACCGATAATCAAGGACGAAAAACAAGCATCTAATTATTTTAAATCCAATTTAAAAATGCAAACAAGTCTCTCTTACAAATACAAAGCAAACTTAATTAGTAGAGGATTTCCTTACAAAATGCCTATAAGCAATAAGGGACAAAACTAAAGATAGCGCTCGACATGACTTGATCCAATGTGCCTCCATGCACTATAAAAGTCACCTAAACAAATGTTAGTCCATTTGTAATTTGTAGTCAATAATTTCTTGAAGGGTTACAAATTAGTTCAATAGTTTATATTTGGTTTAATTTATTTGGACCCTCCAAACTATTGCCATTATTAATGAGGGACTAAAGTTTTTAATTTTATGAATTATCCAGTGAACTGATCTACCTTTCAAATAAAGTTTATACGGAGTATTTTAATTAATGTTTTAAGTTTTGTTCAAATTAGGCTATCCGGCCATATTCTTCTTACATGTCCACTTAGCAATTCGTAATTCAGGACCTATAGACACTAAGTTAGAGAGAGTAAGGTGATCGCCGCTTCCATGTAGAAGCGGGTTAAAAGGGTATAATGGATCAAATTTTAATTCTCAATTTCAGAATTGAATCCACTTCTTATTGGAAATGAGCGATTTTTGCTAATGAATAGGGTAAACTAAAATTTTAATTATTAATACACACTCGAACTTGAAAACCATTAGAATTTTCGTCAAATACATCTTATGTAGTTGAGAGTACATCAAGCTGGATACATAAAATCTACCCAATATTGAAAACCAGAAACAAACAAAATTCACTAGAGTACTCTATCCTATTCTAGGTTGAAATATGTCGCTAGGAATGTTAAGATCCAATTAAAAGCAAGCAACAATAGTAACAACTTCGACAATAGATAGTAAGAGACGAGCAATGACTAATTCAGAATTAACACTTGAAATTATGATAACCATTAAAAGAGACCATGATGGAGTTAAATTTTTATAGAATAAAATGAGAGATAAAAATGAAAAATTGGAGTGTGGTAATTAATGTTTGGAGTGTAAAAATCATAACTTTTTGTTTCTCCAAAAACTATAGTTTTTAAAAAATGTTGAAGAAATATCTTAACCGTATCAATTAACATCTCATCCAGCCATCCATAAAATCATTGTAGCTTCCTTGGTAAATGAGAATGATCAAGAAAAACCTGTCTTTATTTTGATAGACAAATAAGTTGAATGCAATCAGTGGTGTAACTAGGATTTTTATATAAGGGAAAATTACTTTATATCATATTTATAAGAAAATTTAAAAATTTAAAGAGGGACGAATAACATAATTTTTTTAAAAATAACTATAATTTTTGAAAAAATATTTAATAAATTTATTTTTTTTAAATTAAGGGGGACTGCCCATACCCCCCTAATTCCACCCCAATGCAAGGCCGGCCTTATATCTAAACAAGGTAAGAAGTTTCGGATACAAGCAGGTTAAGAACCAAATACCTCTCTCTTCTGTCTTTACCTGGCCTCTCACTATCAAACAAAAAGAGAGGGAGAGTTTATCTTTACATTTCTTAATTTCACACGGTTATAAAGACGACCAGGTACTACGCATTCATATTTAAATTGAGACAAAATGACAAGAATGTTATAGTTCACTTTCCTGGTCATAATATATACGGAGTAATGAAATTTTATATTATATTTATAGTATGAGTTATTGGTTTCTAACTACTGGCCATCGTTGGCCTCACACAATTGATCTTTTACAAATAAACGATACTTTAAGTCAAGCAAGCTTCCACTGTTTAATGTAGGATTGAATATAGCTAATATGGTCGACATCCATGTATTATGGATATTGTAACTCAATTACATAGTTTAAAATGCCATAGTTAATAGAGTTATCAAAAGTTTCAAAAACTAATAAGTTATTTACATAGCAAAACAAACAAAAGTTTTTCGTGAGTCTGGAGTCTCAAGGCTAATAAGTTATTTGGGATAAGTTTTACTACTCAGCCTGCTTTCCATGGTATGACAGCCAGACCTTTATTTCTTTGGTGGGGGTTTCATATGATGGCGCCATTGTGAGTTGTCTTTTGATGATGATTCTGTAAAAATAGAAGTTATTTTAATATTATGAGATTTTGGTAATAATAGCATCAGTCAGTTTATGCAGTATAAATACGCTTAACCTCGATCGATCTCCATTTGGTGTTTTTGTTCCTTGTCATACGGTTTCATCAGAGTACGCCTGCTAAGAGCGCCTTTGATTCCTATTTTTTTTCCCTAAGCATTGATGCAAGAACATTAGAAACATTTTATTTTCGAAATCGATCCGACAGAAGCTTAGATTATAAGTTTCTCCTCACAACATATTCATATGAGGATGTTTAGAAAAAGTCAATATTATACACGGAAACATGTAAGAAGAAGAAAATAAATGTCGATACCATTTTTGCTAGTTCGCTTATTCGTTCAGGTGTTGTTTGCATTATTCGTTCGGCTACTTTACCAACTGCAACTGCTTCTAGACTACCACTATTATCTGTGATTGACATAATCACAATTGGCCTGGACATGCATTATTTAATTACTGAAGGAGCTTAAAAATAAATGTATTATATTTTTATGTTCAGAAATGCAGTTACCTCATGCAGGAAATAACTTTCTTTTCACAAAAGTGACAGTCATAAGAGATACCAGGATCGATATCTATTTTCGAGAAACAATTACCACATCCTATGTAATATAACCTTTGGTCTGAGTCATAAATTTGGAGTAATCCTCTGATCCAATAATCGCCAACCTATAGTTTGGATAATATTGATGATAAATTGAATACAAATTATAGTTAAAGTATGTATTTGTTTATATGTACCTCTGTTTCATTCTGAAGTTCAGATATCAGATGTGGATTTTCAGCTGGTCCGTCATATACCAAATCTCGATATTTTGATATCGACTTTCCTTCAAGTAGCTGTGGGAGCACGTCATCTCGGACAGTATTGAACCTATTCTCAAATGTAGTTGGAATTATATTAAGATGCATTTAATTTTATGTAAGCAAAGTGATGCAAGCTAAATCAGCTTCCATGATTTCATATGCATCAAGTAGACTGGATCGAGGTTTAATGGCAAATGATGTACCATTATCAAGGGCGAATAACCTAAAAAAGAAATCAAGAGAGAGAGCATGTCACTTATTTATTTTTTTCAAGGATTTAGGTCAGATGTATAATTTATAAGATAAATTAATGCAACCTCCATATCTGGTGATTTTCAGTCTCCTCGCTAAGAGAATGACACCGTTTGTTTTGGCCGGCTTCAGAAGGAGCTGGCCTGGGCGGTAGATGTCATTTCGCGCCATATACTCATATCTATTGCTTCGTAAGGAGCTGGCCTATGGTAGATGTCATTATATTGTAAGTATATCATGTTTATGCATACATATGAAATATATACAGATATATATGTAATATATATAGACTGATGATTATTATGGAATGATTATCACTTACTCATTGTCGACTATTTTGAAATTTTGCACTCTAGCTATGTTGGAATCAACAGTGACATCTTGATACGGATCACTCCCTTTTATTACAAATACCATGATATCTAAAAAGTAGCGAACTACATATAATATTTATATCTTATATAGAATAATGTTATAATTTAAATAAGTAAAAATATATATGTTAACATATGTGTGATTGTCTACATACCATCGTGGACAAGCTTTCCAGTTTTCAAAGTTTTTGCAATTTGGCTTATAGGTGTGAGACCATCCAAGATGTGAGATAAATTTGGCTTTTCTTGGGGCATCGGTCGTATTAAAGTGTGACGCTGGAGAATCCATTGGTTTGGATGGTTGAGTATCCGATATTGTGGCTGTACAAATCTGACTTGGGCATTGGAAATTTCAAAGATCTTGAATAATTGTAGAACAGGAGAGTATACATCAATTTAGATCACCAACAACATGGATGTTGCTATTCGTTCCCCGCGATATATTTATTTAGTTTATATAGTTGTAATGCTTATGAAAAGAGAATGTTATAAAGAGCGATATAATACATCGCATCGCAAAAACATAACGCTTTCAGCCTTTTAAATCAACCAATGAGCAAGTCATAGCTGAATTTCTTTAGTTATTGTTATTCGGCAACCATCTTCTAGCTGCCCGGGTCCGACCGGTGGATTGAAGATCGTAGCCGCTTCATTGTACAATGAAGCTGCATTGGGAGAGTGGTAATGAATAAATATGTACGTATATATATAAAGCGACATACGCAGCGTATTAAATTTCTAACCTTAGAGTATTTCTGCGTTACAATTTCATGAAGGTCACATTTATCAACATATGAAAATAAATATGAAGACTAAAGTTAAGCCAAATCATTTTTACTACAGAGACATATAACTTATATCTTCTAATCTGTGAGCCAAAAGATTTTCTGATAAAAAAATGCATAAGTAAAAACAAAAGGAAAATCAAAAAGCAAAAAAAAAAGAAAGAAAAATGATGTTATGGCATATTTGCTTTCTCAAGAACTTCATTGTATACAACGTGCTAGCCGTATACTCGCCTCGGATTATCAGAAAAGAGCCAAAATATTTCCGCTTCTCAATGATATTATGGCTTAATTTCTTTTTGCCCCCTAAACTATTTCGTTAGTTTCAAATTGCCCCTTAATATTATTATGGTTTCAATCGCCTCTAATACTATTGAGTGATTTTCAAATTGCTCCTGTTATCTTTGTTCCAAATTGCCCCCTCAAATAGGCTTTTTTGGGCCGAAATGTGATTTGAGGGGCAATTGGAAACAAAGCGTAGCTGGTAGGGCAATTTGAAACTATGATATATCAAAGAATTAAACTAACGAGATAGCTTTGTTAAAAAGAAATTGCTCCATATACGTAATGATATTACCAATAATAAAATAACAATCATTTCTACGCTTTGTTTCATTTAAATTATCTAAAAAATACACATAATTGTGTAAGTTGTTATATATAGGTTTTATATTTAAACATAAGATAAAAATAAAATAAAATAAAAATAAAATACAATACTAATTATATTGTCGGGTATAGTTACATAATTATTAATTAAATAAAAATTACCTAATTTGTTAAAAATAAAAATTGAAAACTGTATTATTCTACTACAATTACCATTTTATAAGCATTACTCTTAAAACTTAAATTATAAATCAACATCCGTCAACACTAAATACTATATTCATTTTAATTACACTAATAGGTTTTACTTGCCAATTGAAATGAATGAAGGTTAACTATAAATTAATATTATTTAAATTATTTTATTCAAGAGTTAAGATTTTAGACATGAAAATATGCAAAGTATGTAATTATAGACATCGAAAATTTATCAAAATAATTAAATTGATTAATACGACTAATCAAGCTAATTAAGGGTCGAACCACTAAAAAATATATGGTCGACAGCGGTTCTCGACAAAACCCCAATTAAATCAAACCCCTCGATCTAACGAGGGTTCCCATAAATCAAGCCCCTGAGCTTAATCGAAGTCAGTCAAAGAATGAGGCTTCTACATTAATTAACCCTAAGCTCAACCTCTCGAAATGCGTTTCACGGTAGTAAAATAAATTTCTCAAGATTAATGTCCTGATAAAAATTGAAGTAACGAAAATCCTAATTTTATTGATTAAAAATCCGGGCCAAACGGACCATCCGAAGCCACAAAGACAAAAGTGAAGAATCAGACACCATGTATTTAAAACGTAAGACTTCACAAGCCTTTTGCTGTAAATCAAGACTCCACAAGTTTTCATGATCAAAAATCAACGTCTGAAAAGATCCTGTCAATATGAAAATACTTTGACCTAAAAAAAGAACCTTGTAAATACTTTTTATGCCCGAAACCCATAAATACCCCTCCCCTATTTGACTCGAAAAATAATCCACAATTCCACAAAAAATTCCACAACCAAAAAATCCCAAAACCCCGAGAAAATATAGAAAACGTCAAATTTCTAAGTTAAATCTTTAAAGACCGCCAAATAGAACACCACTGCATGGGTGGAAAACACCTGCAAGTACAAAATAAAAGTAAAATAAATCAAGGATTATTGCACAAACGTAATAATCCTTCAAGCTCAAGCAAAAATCGATGAGAATCATCGCAAGATTTCAAGAACGCTCGAATATTCGTGGATTAAGCCATATGTACCTCGACAATCATAAACTCGATGAACACTCGATAAATTTCGCAAGCTGATTCATCAAATTCCGTATATGGGGAATAAACCGGAAAGATTTACCCTATACCGATTCTAGGCAGAAACACTACTACGCCCCCGCCTAGTTGATCAAGATATCACCGCGTTGGAATGTTCCACCTTCATACCGATTATCACTCTATACAAATGCCTACTGGGCGTTAGCTGTAGTAGTGCCTGTAAGCTCGATTTAAACTTCAAGCGCTTAAATCAAGCTCATTACATCGCCGCACTCAAGCCCCACCACAAAAGGTGAAACAAATCCCAAAGTCTCACCGGGCGCAAGAAATTTTGTCCCAGCCTACGGCTCCACTAGTGGAGCCCAAAGCAACTCTTAATGCCGCAAACATTTGCAAAGAAGTCCATCAAGTTCAAGTAGACCGGAGATTGCCCAAGACCCAAATCAAGTCCATACCAACACGGGAATACGCCGCTAGTGCTCCCCGGCTCGGACCATATCCAAGTCCGCACTGGCCTCAAATTCATCAACATCTATCTAGCTCGCCGAGCTCCTATCCAAATTATATCGAAATAAGTCAAGCTCAAGCTCCTATCCAAATCAAATTACGCTAAGTTCAAATCAAGTCAAACTCGTTCAACTCAAGTAAGTCGATATCTTACAAATCGCCAAGAACGCTTAGGGACTCATAGTTTGACAAATGAATCCTCTCTTCGATTCGATAAAACCCTAACATCATGGTAAATTTTCCCTACAATAAATTTTATTATATACTCCTATCATAAATAATAAAATTTTGTTTGCATTACAGTAATACTGCTCAATTTCAATTTTGACTTGTGAGATTCTTATTCACAATCAGTCAATTATTTCGAATTGGTCATTCCTTTATTTAATTTTATATTTATCATTAAAGGTTAAAATTAGAGCATACACACACTAACCACTCTTTTATGCACTAATCTTATATGTTACTATGTTGCACTAGAGTACTCTATCCTATTCTAGGTGAAAATGTATATTATATTTTACGCACAATCAGTACTATGTTGCATATATTAAGAAAAATATATTAAACAAAATTTAATTACAGTAAAAGTTGAATATTACGAAGTCAAATTTTCTAATTAAATTATAGTAGTAGTATAATATCTAATTATATACATCTTTAAATATCAACTATATATCATACATAATCAAATCTGGCTTCAATGCAATAACTAAGACAAAATTGGGTGGTTTTAGTCTCATTATAAACCAGGGATTGGAAATCATAATACCTTGAACTCATTAAAAAAACTCTATATTTTTGCTTTAAAATTGAGTAATTATTTATTGAAAACAATCTCATAGTTTACCAGATGAGATAGCTACTTGAGGGTGAGACAAGGCCATTTACTAAAGCATTCAAGTCAAAATCTAAGTTCCATATATTCTACTCCCAAATAAAGAACAAAACACAATCATTCAATTACAAAAAGAGAGAAACAAAGAGAGTAGAAGATGGAGAGGAAGCTATATGATGCTGCAATTAAGGGAGATGTGTATACTCTACGTGAATTAATTCATCAAGATGAACTAATTCTTGATAGAGTTATTTTAACTTGTTTCAATGAAACCCCACTTCATATAGCAACAATGAAGGGTCATCTTGAATTTGTGAAAGAAATCTTGAGGCATAATTCTATGCTTACAAAAGAACTTGATTCAAGAAAATCTTCCCCCCTTCATATGGCATCATTAAAGGGGCATTTGAGTATTGTCAAGGAGTTAGTAAGAGTTGATCCTGATATGTGTTTTGTTGGTGATAGAGATGGAAGAAATCCTCTTCATCTAGCTGCCATGAAAGGAAGAGTTGAGGTCTTGAAATTGCTTGTCAAGATGAGGTTTCATGCAGCCTTGAAGAAGACCAATAGGGGGGAAACTATATTGCATTTGTGTGTGAAATATGATCAGATTGAAGCCCTGAAGATCGTATTGGCGGCGGTTGATGGTGGTGGTGGTGGTGGTGGTGAGGAAGTGGTGGTTGCTAGGGATGATGGTGGCAATACAATATTGCATCTAGCTGTGGAAGGCAAGCAAATAGAGGTATGACCAAGTCAACTATTTCCAATTACTTAAGTTCACTTGATGTTAATATTGACGAGTTTTGGAAGGAAAAAAAATCCACTCACATCATTTGGTAATAAACTACATTGGTGGTATAAAAGTTTATTCAAAATGACAAAAATTAAAATTAACATTATTAATAGTCCGAGTACAAAAACATTGTCAAAAAAATATGATTTTGATTATCAATAATAAATAATGATCACAACAATAGTTTTGTTCTTATATGAGTTGGGTTATCAAGTTGGGTGTAAATCATACATCCATCCCACTTACTATGAATATAAGATGACATTGACTCGTTGTAGTTTGATCAAATAAAATACTCCACTTACTTAATTAAAAAATAAATTAACATGAAAGTTTTCTTGAGAACAAGAATTACTACTTGAAATTAACGTCTTAGATTGATAAATTACAGATAAATTAATGAATTTATTAGACAAATGTGTAAGTCTAATATAACTTGAAAGAGGCAGAATGGCATAGGTCCACATTGAGCCAAGTAGAATATATAATTTCAAGTCAACTCAATTGAGCCATAGAAATGTGAGGATATGACCAAGTCCACCTATATTATTTATGAATGACTATTATTACTTTTTGTCTCTGCATGATTGATTTCTTGTTCATGATAATTCAGAAATAAAAATGTTATGGTGTTGACTGAGATAATAAGTCTTCCATAGCCAATAAGCAATAGTCATGCATGTTCACACGAATGGCATGGAAGAGCCTAATTTAGGTGACGAAAATTGATAACCATGACAATTAAGTTTGATATTATATACTCACTCCTTTTAGAAGATCATCCAATTTAATTTTAAAAATTAACAAATTTTGATGTCTTAATTTACTCGCACGACTTTCATTTAAATGAAAATTACAATATCAATAATAAGTAAAGTAAAGGCCAAAATATTATATTTTGACTTACTTTTCACAAAGTATTATAACAACATATTAAAAAATATTTGAGGTTAAATTTTAAAAATTCAAACACATCGAAGTCTAAATTACCTAATTTTGTAGGAAATCTGATGCAGTATTAATATTAATTTTGTCCCCCGAAAAATACTTAGATCAGATATCATTTGTTCATGTGCAATATGGATATGAAATCAATTTAGTTATAGAAAAACAGGTCTGATTATAGTGAGTTAATTTCATCCTTAAGTTCAAAAGTTATGTATCACCTTTAAAAGGTCTTTTAATTAGCTTGAATTGAGTCAGAGACAAGATAAGTTCAATTCGAATAATTTTACCCGAAAACTCAATTTAGAGGAATTCAAACAGTTAAACCTCAATTTAGAGTTTCATCAATTTCGAACCGAAGGCCCGATTCGACATGTAGTATATATAATTGTTAAATTAATATTGAGTTGTTTCCACTTTTACAAATTTTATAAATACGTGAATATCAAATATGTTAATGAAAATTTTCGAGTCAAGTAATTGATATTTTTATCAAATCGAATCGAATTTTGATATTTTAAAAAAATATTTGTTTTGAGTAGAGTGTGACCCACTTGTTAAATATTTGTTGGACGAAAATCGAATTGCAGATGATCAAATATCTGGTGAAGAACAAGAAAACCAACATGAATGAGCAAAATGGTAGAGGGGAGACAGCACTAGACATTTTATCTCAAAGTCAAGGAGATGTTATAGATTTAGAGATTAGTGACATTATTAGAGAAGCTGGAGGCTTAAGTGCCAAAGACCTCCATACTCAGCCTTCATCATCCCTTAGTTCAAATACAGGACACAATTCATCAAGAGATGCCAATCTAAACCAGAAAAATCAAACCTCAGGAGGTGGCGAATGGTTATCGAAAAAACGAGATGCCATAATGGTTGTTGCATCTTTGATTGCAACCATGGCATTTCAAGCTGGAATGAATCCTACAGGAGGTGTTTGGCAAGACGACGAAGGAACCCGTAGAGCAGGGGAATCTATAATGGCTCATCATAATCCAAGATCATATCGATATTTTATTCGAGCCAATACAATATCGTTTGTTTCATCTTTGAGTACGATATTGTTGTTGATCAGTGGGTTGCCTTTCAGGCACAGGTTGGTAATGTGGCTATTGATGATGATCATGTGGTTAACGATCACCTCGTCTGCTTTGACATATGCTATATCGATCGTTGTCCTCACTCCACATGATCAGAAGCATCAGTTGAGTAGGGTGATCCATATTGCAGTCACGGTGTGGTGTGGGGTGATGGCGCTCATGCTCTTGGGCAACACGATTCGATTGATTCTGAGGTCGTTGAAGAAGAGAGGGAAAATCGACGCTGCGTGGCCTCCGAGTAAATGGAGGAAGTCCATTGAGGTTCATCATTGAAATGGTAGCCAACAAACTGTTTAGATTCAGTTTGCTTAGATAAAAGCTTTTGTGTCTAGAGGGTAGTCAAGGGTGGTATGGTGCATGAAGCTAGGACCGAATTGCAATTTTTTTTTAAGTAATGGTTCATAGCCTTCCCGGCTATTACATAGATTAATATTACAAGAAATGAAATTAAATGTACAAATGACAATGTCTTTCAAATTCAAAAAACATTCAATATTTGAAGGTAGTCAAACTATTTCACAATCTTCCTTGATCCTCCTTGAAGGACATCATTTCAATCTCCATTCTTGAACCTGTAAAAATTCGTATACCATACTCATGGTAATTGCACCATCAATTACTTTATACACACCGTGGTGAACATTAAGATCTCGGCAAGATTGCAATTTAATCCTCAATAATGACAACGTAGATGTTAGGTCCCACTTTCGAGTCATACCATCAAATTCACTCTGTTAGATGGTGATTAGTCTATATTTGTCATGTATTTTAGGAAGTTTATTGTACTTAAATTGATATATTTTAAGAATTTTTATTGTTTTAATTGACAAATGTGATGTGAGATATTTATTATTGATATTTGTATTTTTGTAGGAATATTGGTTGAAAGCTGCGAATTTTCGAACAAGTTATAGAAAAAAAATTAATTAAACAAGTTCGAAATATTTAATAGAAGATAAGCCTCGATCCGAACTAAAATAGGTCAAATGACCTATAAAACAAGAATATGAAAAGAAAAGAGGGCAACCTCTGTTTTTCAAGAGCTTTGGCCGAAAATTACACTTCCTCAACCAACAAGGGAAACAAAAAGTGCAAAATCAATCTTATGCCTTGCAGTATGCCAGTATTGTTTCAAATTATAAATTCCTGAATCGATTTTTTTAGTACTCTCTTTAATTATGATTTTGTTTATGTTTTAATCTAAAAATTATTGGGAATTGATGTAATCAATAATTTTAATGTTTTATGTTTATTTATCTTTATTTTCAGTTATATTAATTCATCTTTTATTCATTGTCCTTAATTTTATCTGAGTATTATGATTAAACCACCACCCGAATGAAAATTCATAATAGACACTTGAGTAATTGAATAGGAGATTGTGATACGGAAGTATACAATTAAATATTTAGTTCAATAGATTTTCTTGAGCTTAGAGTTTTAGGCTAATTAATTTCGCTAGTGACATAGGGTAAATTAAATTAGGCTGTCGGTGAATCCGCGAACAATATACCGAACTTTAGATAAAATCGAATCCAAGAAATAACTAATGATTTAGATTGTAAATATTTAGCTGAAATTGTATTGATAAAATCTTTTTCCCAACAAACCGAAAATACATATTTTACTTATTTAATTATTTGCATTTAGTTTAGTCAATTACAAAATCAAATTACATTTTAATTACTTTCTTAGTATAGTTTAACTAGTTTTAATCAAATTAAATAATCAACTCTTGAGTGGTTAGAAGCGCCATTATCTTCGCATGCGATTAAATACATGCTCTTTCGTCAAGTTTTTGGTGTCGTTCTTTCACGGAGTTGAGTTTATTTGTTTGATTTTAATAGTTTTATTTTTATTATCATTTATTTTTTCAAAGAAAAAGTTTGTGATAAATGAGGATATATATGCTCGGAGATAATTTGTTGTCTAATCCGAATTGAATGAGGTTGCAGGCTAACGAGAACAACGGTCTAGAGGTGGTTATTTCAATGGGTGACAATATAATAATAGGTACCCTACTATTAATTCTTTCTGTGTAGGAAATCAATATTGGCACCCATATTATAATTGTTATCTCGAAAATTATTATCATGATTACCCACCTTATTCGACCTATGAGCATAATGAGCATCATCAATTTCTTCAATGGCAAAACGAACAAGAAGAGAAGACGTTTGAGCAACAAAAGATGGATGAAATCATTCAATTGATTCAGAGAAATACTGTAGAAGCTGTTGCTCAGAATACGCGGTTGGACATACAAAGTGAAAAGCTAACAGATATGTTAACTATACAATCTCAAAGTAAAGATGAGTTAGAGGAAGAAGTTGAGTCTATTGTAGATGTTGAGATGAATGGGGGAGAACTAATAGATGATAACAAGGAGCCCTACAATTCTCCACCCCCTTATATTCCTCCACCTTTTTCGAAAAGGCTCGAAAGGTGCAAGGTTGTTGATGCTACACCGAATGATAGTTCTCTAGCTGAAGGAGAAAATGAGCAACAATTGCCACAAATTCAAGATCTTGTGTCAAAACAGGGAGTTTCTTTACTGAATCCTATATTAATTAATGATGATCTTGATTTTGATTTTCCTCTATTATTTACTAATGAGCCCGATCTTGAGATTACTGAGTTGTATGAGGTTATTTCTAATGTTCTTGTTGAGGAAAAGACTACTCATGATACATGTTTAAATGAGTTAGTTGCTTTGAATGAATGATCTCATATATATTTATTGCATGAGACAAGTATAGAGTTTGAGTCTTTTTGTGCTAAAGTTGAATGGGTTGACATGACCCCTTATTTTGAAAAAAATAAAGATTCTTGTACATCAAATGCTACAGGTGAATGAGTTGATATAACCCAATATTTTGTTAAAGAAAACGTAGCATCTCATTTTTTTGCGAGGTACAAAGTTAGGTCTCCCCAACGTGTTAAACTTAAGATAGTTCTTTGGGAACTATATAGTTATTACATCGAGGAGATAGCTCAGATTTGTTTCTAACACATGGGGGTTGTTGGAAATCAAAGTATTTGTAAATAATTTACTCAAACTAAGTGTTCAAATGGTGTAACAATTCATTTACTAGTTTTAGTTAAATGAGATTACTCAAACTAAGTGTTCAAATAGTAATTGTGAATTACTAGAATTGGAACTCACGATAATATCAGGGATTATGCCAGATTGCTAGATCCTTGCATAACCGATATAATAATTATAATGGTCAATTAAATTATTATCAAACTAATAAATATCGAGAACGAGAAGGGTAAGCATCACATTACAATGATATTGAGTTATATTCCATGTATGGAATTAAATCACTATTTTTAAATTGGGAGTTGATTGGAATCAACGAGATACTGATGATGTTTCATCGATAATGTAAAAATTCAAATTGGATAAAGCCGAATCCCGATTAACTTGTTAGTTGATTGAAGGTTTAGCAGAAATCGTAGTAACTTATTAAGTTACTTACCGACTAAATAAGTTAGTTAGGCAAGGTCAAAACATTTGCTCAATTAGAAATTTATTCGGCGAGAAACAAAAGAGAGCCATATATAAGGAAAGAGATGAAATAGAAAACCTAAGTTTCGTTTCGTCCCTCCCTCAAATAGTGCCCCGAATTCTGCAGAGTTTGAGTCAAGTTTTGACTCAAATTTCTCCATCGATTGTTAGGAGATTCTACTTGAGAGTCAATCGTGAGACTTTAGATCTCTTGAGTGTGGACTAGCCGGAGGCATTTCATTTGATGTGTTAAAGACTTGTGGGAGAAGTTTGAACAAACATCCGGCTAGTAATTACGTAAGTATTCTTTATTCATACGTAATGTATTTTTGTATGATTTATGTTGCTCAATTAGTTTTTATACACTTATATGATTACAGTTTGCATTGTTATAATGTTATTATGAACAAGTTGCGTAATTTCAACGGTGGTATCAGCGTGTTTAAGTTGTATAATTTCGATTCGTTTATTTATAATTTGTTACATAATAACGATTTATATCGATTTTCGTATTATATATTAGCAGCGTGAATATATGTTATGAAAAATTGATTCATGATTAAATTTGTGTTATATACTATTTTTAAGTTCATCATATTATTAATTTTGATGATTTAAATTTAGATTTGTGTTTCATGAATTGAAATAGTTTTTAAAACATGTTTGATTATAATCAAATCTTTTTGTTAGTTTGAGGCATTTAAATTGTGCGGAAATTCCAACAATTTTTACGTATTCCAAAAGGGAGAATAATACGAAAAATTTCATAATTTTTGGATTTTTTTAAAGTGTCTAACAATTTTGTAATTCACAGGATTGTTTATTATATAATTAATTTTCGGTAAAGTTTTTTCTGAAATTCCAATTGAAGCGTTTAATAAAATTGTCTATTGGAATATGCGGTAGAAATTTCACAATTTTTGGATATGTTTAAAGGCGCCCCAGTCGTTGTTTAAACATTTGGTCATCAGCCATTTTGTGAAATGGGGTAGCGACGCTTCGGCGTACCTCGAGCGGCGTCCGTGGCCAGCGGCGGCATTCCGGCCACCGTTGGGCGCTTCTACGGATGGACGCGGTGAGTAAAACGCGTGTCGGCAGGGGCAGCCCAGGCCGTCGTCCGTCGCGTTCGCCGTCGGATTTTGTTGTTGCAAAACCCTAATCCATTTTTTGAAGTATTAATTTAGGTTATATTTATTATCATTTATTGCTATGATAATTGTAATTATCAATTTTAACTGATAATAGAATTTAATTCAATAATCTCTTTCATTATTTATCCTTTTATAAATGTATTTTTTTTTTTCTTATAAAGATTCCATTACATTGATCCTGAAAAGATGCACTAACCAGCAACAAATCACCAAAAAGATTGTAAAACTAACACGTTAAGGCGAAGATCCTTGAGAATAAGGCTGATGCTTGCAAAAGAACCTCAATATCATACTAAGCATGTCGCCATTTCTTCCAATAAAACAAAAGAAAGATAATTGGGGCCGAATCTAACCAGTTCCAAGTGGTGAGAACTAGACAACTTCTCTCCTATGTATGCTTCAGTTTCTCATATTGATCTCTCACATATCAAGCAGAAATGTTGCTGCGCAAAAGAAGTTACAGATTTTACGACAGAGTGATTGACTAATTGAGTTGGAGGAAACGTCTTTCAACCTCAACGAGCTACTCAGGATTCCTGTTTCAGTTTCTCGTTATATAGTTTCAAGAGTTCTTGATCTTTCTTTTCGTGGCAACTGACATAATCCACAAGAAACTTTCTCTCTGGCACCTTCAAAACCTGTAACAAGATGTTAGAATTTTTTATCAGACCTTCAGATAGCAAAACACGAAGCACTGAACATCTCGGGATGATTCTTCTTTTCAAGCTGAATGCAAGTACCAACGGAGTTTTCATCAAGATTGGCGCTTCCCAACCCATCTCATTCACCAAATACTCGAATACAGCCTCAATCTTGCCCAACGACGCAGCCATACAATATGGATAATTTTTAAAAGCAGTCATAACCACTTTCTCAGAACAACCCCATTTTTCATAAAGCTCCATCTTTTTCTCCCAAGACGATTTACTCAACCCGGACCTGACCATTACTGCCAACATAAACACAAATTTCTGAGGATGAATCCCCATTTCCTTAACCTCATCAACAAGCTCCTTGTACCGGTCAGCACGGTGCAGTATCTTCTGGAGGCCAGGGCTCTAAGAATGCTGCAATATTTTCCATAGGCACACCAGCCTCCACCAATATATCTACATTCGGAGCAACTACATGGCGATACATCAACAACGCAGGGCAGCATTTAACAATGCTAATCAACTCATTATTACTCCCAACAAGATTCTTGAAATACCGAAAAGATGGTATAATTTGATTCTCCAAACTCCTACCTAAAACCTGAGGGTACAACACTAAAGAGCTCAAATCCACACTTCCAACGGGCAAAAAGAGCGTAAAAATTCAATCTTTGGCAAAAGATTTCTCTCAGGCAATAAATCAAGCACTTTAGGATACTTTCGTATTAACGTAAAAACATCTGAATCACTAAACCCTTGATTCTTGAAAAAAGATATCACTGCATTGGGTTTTTCAGGTTTGCTAAAATTAACATATTTAGAAGCTGAAACAGCTTTTTCTGGAGTAAACCCACACGAATTTATGAGGTAATAAACCATAAATAACTCTTTCTTGGATTTTTTTGATGAAGATGAATATAATCTTTTGAGTTCAATAAAATGCAGCTTATGAGATGATGAAATTTGAAAAGCATTATTGGTGATTTGAATAATTGATTTGGTTATGAAATTGAACATTTTGGAAAAAAGTGTTAACCTTTCTTGAATTGTTGCAGATATAATCTCCCTCCAGAAGTTCAAGAAATGATTATTTTGTCCCTAATGAAATTTCCTCACCAAACTTCCTCACCAGTCACTATACCCCTGGAAATAGGGGAAGGGTTAAAATAGTAATTTTCATATATATCTGATATTTGACACTGTTTGTTTGGAGTGTGCGCCAGTGCATTGCACCGTAGCTATTTAAAAAAAAAACCCATTAGCGTCACTTCTGATCGAGAGGAATCGAGGCAGGGCCTTACAGAAATTATTTTGGAATGCTTGCATTTGGAGTTGTTAGGTTAAAAGTTCACTCTAGCTATGCTACGGCCATAATCATCAAAGTTCAGTTTGATCCGAAAGTTCGTTAAAAGTTTGAAGTTTGCTTTGGTTCGAACTATTCGAAGTTCGAACAAAAAATTAGAATTTTTATTATAAAATAAGAAGAATTTTTCTTTTATAAATGTACTTATATATTTAGTAGAAATCGAATCTTCCATTCGGTCGGTGGAACCCTAAAGTTTCGGCTCGAATTACGTCAATCAACGTTCGTGTTCTTCTATAAAGCCTCATCCTTATTTCTTTTCGATTTGTCCTCGACATTATTATCCTTTCAAAATTTTCCCTTATACTATTATCTTTTGATACCGTCTATATTTTTCATTAAATTAGATGGTTCAAAGAGACAACATTAAATACCCCAACTCCTACTATACATATAGAAGATGGCATTTTATAACAGAAACACATTTCAAGTGAAGTGATTAATTGTCTTTATTTACATTTTCTGATGGAAAAGACAGTAATGAAACAGTTGAAAGGGCAAACTTTTTATTTCATCTATAATCAAATGTGCAATTTTAAACATGTGTGATCAAACATAATCCAGAGGGAAAAATGTATGATTAACAATGGCTTTCGCCCAACATAAAATATTAGCAACTTCATACACATTCCAAAAAAACGAAATTGCTAAGGATCATTAATTTGCTTGTCTTACACAAGATACAGAAATAGAATCCTTAATCCAATATGTTAACTCTAAACATATTCTAAACCATATCCAATACAAAAGCATTTGCTAGTTGTGGTTTCAAAACCATCTACATGGGACTAACAAAAGCACAATGCAGTCGGACGACTAGCTAAGAAAATTTGCTGTGCTTGAAACTGGTATCGGGTTCATATTTCCATCATTTCCTCTTCTTTCCTGAGGCTCAAATTTCTTATTTACATATGTGAGGAGAAATTCAAACAAATCATGGATTTGAAACTCACTGAATAACATAATCATCCATCGACAGTTGTCTTATCTTATTCAAACTATCTGGTGTACTTTCTACAGGCTGCCTTGATGAGGAGAACAGCTTTGTCCGGTGTCAAGTTCTGGTTCAGAAAAGGAAAAAAATTGCAATACAAGAATAAAATTTAGAGTATACTGAAATTCAGAATAATATATAAAACTGCAGAAATAGACGGAGGACCAGCAAGCTTCTTCTCTTTACGGGCCTGCCTCTCACGCTCATCATATTCTTGGTTTCTCTCTCAATCAGTTTATTAAAGTAGGAATTCGCATCTCCCTGAAGTTCTTGAGTGGTACGGGATTTCACAAACCAATCAAAGAGAGTGAAATAGAGGAGATAATGCGGAATGGCCTTCAACTCATCCCAATTTCCATAGCCAAGCTTGTGGTACGTGCATATCTGTCAAAATCTTACTACTATATTAAAACCAGATTATGACAGAAAGCTAGTAAAGAAAAGTTCTAGGCAAGGAATACTCACCATGCATCGATCACACTCTTCATTATACAGCTTTTTGCTTTGTTCTGACCATATTGAATCTTCAACTCCAGCCAGGGTTCTTATAACGATCCAACTGCTTAGAGATTGCTTTCATGATCTCATCTCGTGGGTAATTCTAGCTTCTCCTCTTTCAATGTTTTTAATGATTTTATCATAAATGGCATTGTGATATAAAGGTACAGCAATACTGAGCATTGGCATCTTTTCATTGTGACCAGGAATACTGAGCATTCTCCTTCATAACAGTGTGTCCCTAGTGTAAATTTACAACTTGACAGAAATAATGATCTAAAGCAAACAATTACAGAACCTAGAGTGCGTTTAGAAAGTTCACATAAATTATCAGATAAAGGGATTTCCAAAGATAATCATTAAGTTCTTTATATCTATGTTTGAAGACCTTCGCATATCTTTCAACCTCCTCTTCTGTTTTCCCCTCCATTTCTGTAGCAATATTTATAGTATCATCACGACCATATTTCTCACAGGCTCGGATGAAAGAGTTGAAGTCTCTTTTGCTCCACGTTGAGAATCCCTACAAATCAAGTAATTCAGAATATTGGGCTTACCATTGAGACACAAAAGACGCTCTAGTTACATATTGGACAACTCAACTCCTCAAGTAATTTATCTTTCTCATGTTGTTCGTCAGCAGTCAAGGGCTCACCAATATCTAGAACAAATAGCCAATCAAAGAATCTGACCACTAATAAATTGCATCTAACAAAAACTGCAACAAACAAGAACTTACCAATATCTTCATGCTCCTCTACTTCTATTGAATCTTTCGGTTGATTCTTTTGTTGTGTCTGCTTAAGATCATTCAAAATAAATTAATGCTAAGCAAAAGTTGTGAAAATTGAAGAAATCATAACAATCAATTAGTACCCACCATGAGATAAGCGCACTTCTTTTCATAGAGTTCAGTAAAATGTGTATTGAAGGCTGAAGGTCATACTGGAAAACCTTGAAGCAGATGTTGAAAAAATAAGACACAAACCAGCTAATAATATCCTTCATTCAATCTCATAAATTCACATGTCCATCATGTTGGTGGGAGAAAGTTGCTTGATTGTCAAGTTTTGGAAGTAATATAAAAAGAATAGAACTTCATAGTATTCGATTGGTTTCAAAACAGTATGTTTGATGGTGTATTATCGAGATAAGAACATAATATTCTAAACAAAGAAAGAATTTAAGATTACCATGTTTGTCTTTTACATTTGCACAAAAGTAGAAAAACCAAAATCTACTATGGCTCATAATACTCACAACTGAGGCATGCGAGGTATCCGAGGCTCTTTGGTCTAGCAGGACACCCTGGCGAAGTGTTTAGCGGAAGTATATAGGATTGAATGCTTCAGCTGGCCCAAGGGAAAACAGAGATAGTAAGACATAAGGTGATCATGTCATGTAACAAACTTCAAAAAGGGGAACTATATTAAGTAATTGATCAATGCCAGCCATACTTAGATTTCGATCTCTCCTTGATGTCTCAACCAAATTGTCATAATTTTCTTGAAGTCAACTTTATCATCGTCCTAAAGAGATTAAAAAGTATGAAGATATAAGCAACAAAAGAAGAATAAGTAACAATTTTAAATGTAAATCAAACTTATGGACCATATAAGGGCAACCTTTTCAACAAAATCGGCACCTGAAACAAGTTGAACAAACTAGCATTAGGAAAGATCATAAATAGATAATTGAGGAGATCAAGAGATTCAACCACTGCTCATCCATCTTGAACTTGATAGCATCTTCAGTAATTTTCCATTTTCATCAAAGCGCAGCTCAACTCTTCTCCTTTGGCTATGATTCTATCTATATCTTCATCTGTAATTGTGCTATCTTTGGAACTGAAAACCATCTCAGCACCATACCTCACCATTTGAAGCAGCTCGTCCTTGTTAACAGCTGCAAACATAGGAAACAAATTAACTACATCACTAACATCCAAGTTACATTTATAATTTGGTATTGAGGGAATATATTACTCTTCTGCTCTGCCAGTCTTCCTTGCTGAATAACCAAAGCATCAAGTGCAAGCTTCTTATATGCCCTCTCAATAACCTTTTCCTCAATAGTGTACTGAATATGACATACAGATCTTTTAATATGCATACCATAGGAAAGGATAATCCATACTTGATGCTTAATGGATTAAAGAGCAGTGATATTTATCTTGTTACAACGTGTGAACAGGACTAACCTCACTGCAAAAGCGAAAAACTTGAACTTCCTTCTTCTGACCAATTCTATGAGCACGATCCTGAGCTTGTAAATCAACCTGCGGATTCCTGAGTATCATGTATGTGATTAAAAGAATGAGTTCACATGAGATGATGTATCCAAAGGCTATTGTGACAGCAGAAATCAGTAAGTTACATACCAGTCACTATCATACAAAATAACAACATCTGCAGTGGCAAGATTGATGCCAAGACCTCCCGCTCTAGTTGAAAGTAAAAAGACGAATTTCTCACTTCCAGGTTTGTTAAAGGCTTCAATGGAGGCGTCACGATCTTCACCACCAGTATTCCCATCAATACGACAATACAGGTACCCACGGTCCTGTCAAATCTTCAAGAATGTCAGCAGCCGAGATCTATATAAACACAATAAAAAGTAACCTTCAATAAAGCCTTAGGAAAAGAACTGAGAGAAGCAAAGCAGGGCAACAGCACAATAAAATGCCCTGACAAGAATATTGAAGTGTCTACAAGATATTTGAACATATGAATCTAAAACCAAAATATGGATATTTCAGGCCTGGAGCCACATCTGTGAGAATATTAAAACCCTGGAATCGCGTTCCTTTAGTTTGGGGAGCAACTTATCCAATAGAACCATTTTCCCTGGAAGTGACAACGTAAACATTCAGTGGGAAAAATAACAAGAAACTTACTTTCGTAGCAATTGGTAAACATAAAGGTTTACATACTGCAGTTAATGACAAAAGGTGATGGAAAAATTTCATTGACTACAGGAAAATCACTCCACGCAACAGAGGTATTCAGGAAGGAGCCTTCCCGGCATTTTCAACTAGATGATCGCCAGTAGTATATGGAGGCCCAGGTTCAGCGCCTTGAAAAAGATAAGGGTGATTACAACATTTTCGCAGCTGCATAGCAATATTAAGCAGCCGCTTGCGCTCTCCACCAGCATTTACAACTTCAAGATCTTTCTGCAACAAAGCCTTATAATACTGCTTCTGCATCTGGGACATACTAGG